>JANRGW010030074.1:0-34885 GCA_024733675.1 Psilopsiagon aymara
GCAGGGCTGCTCTGAATCTCTTCTCTGCCCAACCTGTAGCTGTGCTTTGGATTGCTCTGACCCAGGTGTAGGACCTTGCACTTGGCATGGTTAAACTTCATCAGGTTGGCATCAGCCCACGGAACTTCTGCTGGGGACAAGGTGCTAAGTGTCTGGGTAGGTCAGGTTTAGTGGTTAGGTCCCCTGCTGGCATTCAGACATTGGCAGTCACATGTTGGGGAGGATACAAGGCAAAGACAAAAGCAGCATGAAAAGCAGAAACAGCGTCAATGCTTCATGAAGCAATACATAGTCTGTAATGATGAGTGTGTGAGGCACTGAGGTAGACATTAGTATAGATGTTGGGCTACAAGCAGGATTCACAGTTGGTGCAAGATTTTGTGCTGGGTGGGATTTCCTTCTTCCTCTGGACTGCTCATCAGCTTGTTAGTTCCTCTTGTGGGAGTCAGTCAGTCAAGGCTGGTTCCTAATAATTGCTGGGAATGGTCCAAGTTGCAGAACCTCCGAAGGAGCCAGCAGCCGATAACCACTTCTGAGTCATTACAGGTAGTGACATGCCTTGCTGGTTATCTATGAGACTGGACATTTCCTGTAAACAACACTCATGAGATGGCTGTTTTGGGTGGTTGGTATCTAATGTCATCACCACTATCTCTTTACCAGGAAAGTGTTTTAATGCCAGTTCTGTTAGATTAGCCTCTTCAAAAGCAGCATGTGTAGGTACCAGCTCTTAGATTGACAATGGCATCATGATGGAAACATGCTTGGTTCCTGTGCATTTGAAATTCCTGCTAAGTTACAGGCATTTGCAAATCTACATCAATAAGCAATATGATATGGATGGGTTGTTTAGGAAAATGTTTGTGAGTTTCATGGAAGTTGTTCTTAATACCCAAAATCATACGGAGATTCAGGTTCCTGCTAGAAAATTAAGGACTTTAATTCTTCATTACAGTCTTAGAAACAACTTTGCAAAAAGAAAACCACAGTAAATCACACTAGGAACACTTCAGTAACTGTTATTTAGGACCTTTCGGGTATAAATTAGCTGTGGAAGCCAAGAAACAGCTCAGCACTGAGTTCCCTTTCAGGGCACTCTTTTCCCAGGAATACCCAGGGAGCTCCTGGTTGTTGCCAAGTGGAAATGAAGCATCAAGCAGTCTACTGAGCTTCACCAAAGTTCCTGTGTAACTTTCTGCACTGCAGCTGTGTTCAGATGGAGCCTGTTAGTAAGCAAATGAAACGTCTGTTAAACTTGTTTGGTATTAAGTTGGGACATGCAGAAAGTTCCTTGGAATGTTAATTCCCTATTTTTGGTTTCCTTTCCTGTCTATGAAGGCAATTGAAGTGCAGCTCTAGTTCTACCCCCTTGTCCTGCATGAAAACTTACTTAAAAATACCCCAACTTTATGGCTTTCCAGCATCATACAGACCACTTGTGTGAGAAATTGATACTCTAAGGAAGTGTGAGGAGGCGGCAATCACAGCACCTTATGCCTCCGCCTTTAATTCTGAGATGTTGCTTTTGGTCAGGGAAGCTCTGTACTGAGAATGAATGCAGATAATATGATTTCTGTCATCTCAAGGAGTAGATACCACAGTATTCATCTGGTTAACACTTTACAACTTCTAAATTATATATGGTATTCAGCCTCAGCTATAAAAATGGGGGGACAGGAGAATAGCATCACAGTTTTTGACCACTTTTACTATGTGCATAAGCTTACTGTGATGTAGTTGTTTTCATGGGTGATTTCCTTCTTGACATACTCTCTTCTTATAAAAAATTATGGGAATTTAGTATGAATGAAGTAGCTTCACTACCCTCCAACCTCCATAAGCATTTCTTGGGGTTGTTATGGTTTTAAGGTTTTTTGGTGGCAGAAAAGGGGTGGGATAAATGGATAAACCACACAGATTTCAAGACAGAAGTTAGAAGCACCCAGTATACTTTATTAGATGACTGAGAAGCTAGGCACTGCTTAGTCCATATTTGAGGAAAAAGCCAGTTTTATTACAGCCACATCTTGGGTTTTGGGTTGCTTAGTAGGTAAAGCTATTCATGGTAGTATATGAAGATTTCTTGAGAAAGAATGGAGCACAGATCTGTATTATCTGTCCATGGGCTGTCAGGCTCACTTTGATTTAGCAGAGAGAGCTGAAATTTGTGTGGTGAAATACCTACTTACATCCTAACTTGTCTTGCTTTTCTGTTAGGGTATTGCTGTCTGGAAGTGCGAGAAGGACAAAAGATATAAACCCTTGCAGTTTCATGCTTTTAATCCAGTTTTTAGTGTTTTCTCAAGCAGCTACTTGCAGTGCTACTCTGTAAGTACCCAAACTGTCACATAGGTGCAGCACCACAAAATCCAGTTATTTCTGTTAATACCAGCTTTGTCGATGGAATTAATGAGATTTTAATTTATTATTTTTGTCTTTTCTGTCTCATATCTATCTACATGGGGGTCTGCTCAGATCCATCTTGAAGATTTCTTTTCTGAAGACAGTTACTCTTTATGCCATTCCCAACATATCCTAAGACTCGGGTATCTTCAGGCAGTGTGGTGGAAACAGAGAGAAGCTGTGGTGTAAGTACTCTGTCTCTCTTTAGCTGACAGAGTATATTTTGAGGAGGTTTCCTTCTGCTGCATGTTAAAGCAGACTTGAGGCTTGTCTGGGTTTCCAGGCTGGACAAATAAGTAGGGAGCTGTAATTGTATTTCTGTCCCTCCTTCTTGCTGAACCAAGCAGAAATTCTATATGGAAGAGAATCTGAACCATTATTTTGAATAGTAATGTTAATTGTACCTCATCATCCATTACCTAATCAGGCTGCACTTTATTTTGCTCAGTTTAAATTATCATTCAGATTCGGTTAACCCAGGAATGCAGAGCTGTGACATTAAATACTTGGTTAATTTGAAGATCTTGAGGTTCAGCAAACCGACCTTTAAATATCAATAACAGAATGTTGGAGTGGCTGCAGAATTCTTTCAGCATCGTATAATTTTGATAGACTTGATTGCTCATATTAATGCTTTTTTGGTATATTTCTTCGCATTTGTTCCTTGGAGAAATTTCAAGTTGAAGTAGTAGATTGAGCAATATTTTCAAGTGCTTCAAATGGGAGAGAAATAGAACCATTAGAAGATGCATACTCGCAGTTAAATAACAGTGGATATCCTTCAGGAGTTTTGAAAAGTTCCTCCACTCGACCCAGTCAGAAGGCCTTTCGGTAATCAGCAGCTCTTCCATGATGAACAGATTCCTCACTTCCTCTGTCAAACAAGACATGATTCTGCATTTGCATTTAATTTCTTGCAGTTAATATGGTATTTAAGCCTTCTCCTGTACTTTAACATGACACATAAATGCAGACTGGGTTATAAAATTAAATGACCACTCTTGCAGTGATTGGTCTGCCTAAGGTCTTACAGTGTGTCCGTTATCCATGGCATCTCACTGCCTTTGCATGAGTCTCTGTCTATCAAAGAACAGATAGCTTTATGAGATGGATTGCAAAAATTTGGTTTTCTCTATTTCGGGAAACGCTGCCTGATTAGTCTGAAGCCACCTGGTCTTGGTGGGCTTTACAGAACTTAGGTGGCAATTCATCATCACATGGCGTCTGGCCAGTCCTGAAGGACTTCATAGCTTCACTGGTTTTCATCTTTTACAAGGCTTTGCAGTTCATTGGTAATAGCTGCTATGTCAGGTCTGTTCTGGCAGATATGCGGGCAGATTGGAGTGATTATTAGAGTGATTATCATCAGATGTGTATGATTGGGGGGAAGCAAAAAAACCCATGTATACTGCTGACTGTATGAAGAGTTTCAGCAAATAATTTCTCATCTGCAAGTGAAATACTTTTGTTGGCCCAGTGCGTTTTGTGCTGAGCTGACAATCATTTTCTTGCTTGCTCCTCACACTAACTCTACTTAGTGTATGCTAGAACGTTTTGGTAAAATGATAGATTGAGTTAATGCTTCTCCTTGCACAGTGCTATGATAGTGTACTTGGTGTCTGTTTTTCAACAGTAAATGCTCTATGGATGTCTCAAGATCCCAAATGTTCTCTCTTCAGTAGTCTTAGAGCTGTTTCTTTGAGATTAATATTGTGTTCCACTTATAATATAGAATCATAGAGTAGTGAGGGTTGGAAAGGACCTTAAGGTCATCTAGTTCCAACCCCCCTGCCACGGGCAGGGACACCTCACATTAGTCCATGTCGCCCAGGGTCCTGTCCAGCCTGGCCTTGAACATGGCCAGGGATTGAGCACTCAGCACTCCTTGTATGTGAGATGCTCTAGCACCCTTATCATCCTGCCACTTGGGTATGCATTACTCAGAAATATCACATCCCATTTCATTCCACTGCTGCTGTGGAGGGAGGTAGCTGGTAAAGTAAAAAATTTTGAGGAATTGAAGTCTCTTCTGGACTTACCACCTGTATGAAATGGGTATAACAGAGCAAATCTACAAAACTTATTAGCATGAGAGAGATGGAGGTCTGAGTCAGAGTCAAACCTTGAAGCCCAGCTTTTACACATGGCTAATGACTTTGTAAGTTTTCAGTTTTGAATGCCTAAGCAGTTGAAGGACAGGTGTCCCAATATTTGTGTTTAATAGGGTTGGCTTTGCTCACCTGTGAATGTATAGATAAAGATGAAGGAAATTTTATCTATGACTGCTTTATCAGTCAGGCCACACCTGGAGAGCTGTATCCAGTTCTTGGTTCCTCAGCACAAGAGAGACCTGGATGTACTGGAGAATCAGCTCCAATTAAGAGCCACAAAGATGGTGAAGAACTGGAGCATCTCTCCTGTGAGGAAAGGCTGGGAGAGCTGAGGATGCTCAGCCTGGAGAAGAGAAGTTTCAGGGTGATAATCGTATTAATGTCTATAAATACCTGAAGGGAAGCTGCAAAGAGGGCAGAGCCAGGCTCTTTAGTGATGCCCAGTGACAGGACCAGAAGCAGTGGACACAACCTGAAACACAGAAAGTTCCCTGTGAATATCAGGAAACATTTTTTCACTGTCAGGGTTACCAAATAGGAGCACAGGTTGTCCAGGGAGGCTGTGGGGTCTCCATGCTTGGAGGTAGAAGCTGCCTGAAAAAAAACCTGGGCAATTCACTCTTGAATTGCTTGAGCAGCGGAGTTTAAGTGCATTACTTCCTCAGGTCCCTTCCAACTTCCACCAGTCTGTGAGTCTGTGATCCATCAGTATGACATGCTGGGATGCATGACAGTTGCATCATGATTACTCAGTTACCCACACTCAATTTTAAACTTGAAGTTTAAGTTCAGATTTACAAGTACTAATGTGTTCTGAATTTTGTTTCCTTGCAGTGCGTCTGTAGCTCGTGTTGCTACTGCGTTTACAATACCATGGTCAAGTTGATACATAGTATGTGTCTGAATAAAGGTAAAGGAATGTAGAAATTAAATCAAAACAACCCTTTATTTACAATAAGTAGCTTCCTTTTAATAGGAGCTGTTTTACTGCTCCTATTAACTTTTGAATTCACTATTTTGACTGCATGATTGTTTTACAGCCTTTCATTATAATTAATTGGGTAACTGAACTTTCCTTTAAAAAACAATGATTTTTTTTTTACATGATGCCTATAGCAAGGAAATGCTGCAGAAAGTCATGAGAGCCTCATAACACAGCCTTGTTTTGGTTTGGGGATGGAGCATGAGGAATTAAAAAAACACAGCTGCAAGGGGAGCCTGGGAAGAGACAAATAGGAATTTTTTCAAAACATCTTCTGTTTCTATCCACCTTCTCATCTACCTAAAATTCAGTTTCATGTTTCAACTGCTGCCGTGTACTTTTCTCTTGCCCTGACAAATGCAGCCTTGCTCATATCCATGGCAAATGCTCCTGCAAAGATTGTTGTCCCAGCTTGTCACTGAAGTTGGTGATGAGTGTTGGCACCACTGGTTGATCAGAGACAGGAGCTGATATTTCAGTGAGAAATGAGATATGACAGGTAGGAAATGAATAGGTCTTGAAAGCAAAGGCAAGCAATTTATGTGCTACAGATTTTGTTATGGAGGAAGGGGAATTGGTGGAAGGATTAGAAGAAGAGTGACATGGGCAAACTTCCCTTCGCTTTGTGCTTTCAACACCAGCGCTCTTTCTTGAAAGCCCTTGTAAACATCTTCCGGGCACCCACAGTATCCTTCTTGGAAGTCTCCCTTGCTGTTGTGTCTGCAGAAACTTGGCAACAATGAGGTTAGGTTATTGTTCTGGCTTACACCACCTGATGTTTTCCTTGTACTCTTGCTCTCTGTTAATATTAATCTGTTTTTGCCTTCTTGTAGGCTGCAGGGATCTCACAACTGGAGAAGGAAGCCTTTGCTAGTAGCCCCCTCTGCAACAAGACGTATTAATCAGACTTAGCATACCAGAACTCTTAACCCCTGTCTAACAAGTAACCCCTCCAATCCTTATAGTACATGTCCACATACTGACCCAGCCTTAAAATAAACTGGATGGCCTCTTATGTAAATCTTGCCCCAGTCCAGCAGTTGCTACAACCCTGTTCTTGGCAGTTTGTTGTGAAGTCTGGACCTCCATTTTCTGATTAGTCTCTGCAGCCTTCTCCTCAGCCATAACCCCTGCAGTACAGCCATCTGTCTAACTCGATGGTACTTTTTTCCTTGTAAATCTCTCTCCATCCCTGGTGGGTCATGTAAATCATTTAGCGCACTGCTTGCTGCACAGCACTTTCAGAAGCATATCAAGGAAGACGAGAGATGGTTATTTCAATACACAGTAGAGTCAATGGCTGCAGAAGGAGGGGGTTTGCAATAAGGCAGTGTGACTAGGTTATGGATAAGGAATACTGGAGTCCTCCATCCAGAGAAGGGCAGTCAATCTCAGCTTCCTGTGTGGCAGATTAAGAGGACTCAGGAGTACTAGAGCTTTCTCCGTCCTTCTGGTGCCTGTCCCCTCCGTGTGTCATGTGTCTCTCCCTCCCCCCTCTCTCTCCCCCAACAGAGCCACTTCTGGCTTGAAAAGAATTTTTTAGCTCACAGGCATCACTGTGCAGGAATAGCTGAACTTTTTTCCAGTTTATTTCAACAGTGTGATCACTTGTCAGCACTGTGCTAGCTCATATGCCCTGCTGGCCATTGGGCTGACTGCATGCAACAGGACGTGGGTGTTAGTGTTCTGAAGTCCTTGAGCTCTGGTCCCTTGAAGGCACAGTAGTTCAGCTCAGGGCTGGCCTCTGTGCCTGAACCGAATTGCCCTCTGCCTCAGTTTGCACCTTAGTGTGCCAAAGGGCTTCCAGTGAGCAGGACCCAATATGCCCTCATAGCCCAGCATGATGTGGTGTGCTCCACCTTCCCACTGTGAGTCTAGTGGGATGTTCTATAGTGGGTGCCAGAACCACAAAGTGTAGTGCTCCTGCTGTGAGCTCATCCCATCACAGAAAAGGTGATGAGCACTTGCTACACTATTCAGTGAGGCTGGGGCTGGTCCTGAGTTTGTCTTACAGAGACAGCCACTCTTCCTGGAACAATCTTGGCCCAACCAAACAGCTAGGTGAGAGGGAAAATGCCCTCTAATTGTCTGCAAGTGAACCAGTCAGGTTTTAGAGGAATGTGTAAGGGAAAAGAAGTAATTAAGTCCTGCATATTAAGCTTCAGCTTGATTTCTTGTCATTATTGGCTTAAACCCAGGAGTCAGATGCTTAATATTCTTGCTGAATCTTTTAACTGTTGTAACTCTGGACAGCCTTCTGATCTATACAGATGTCATCATATGCTTTGTGAAATTCTTGCCCTCAGCAGCCTGTAACAGCCAGTTCTACTGTCATTTGCATACTGCAGGGAAAATTGTTTCCTTGTATGAAAGTAGTCAGTGCTGTTTCTCAAGGCCTGGCAAGCCAAGGTCTAGATTTGATCAAGTTGTATGTTGCTCAGTGACAGGATGTGTACAGGCTGCAGAGTCCTAGAATGGCACGGCTCTGTGCACTTAGAATAAAGATGCATGCTTATATGGTATGTTTTATGCCTAAAATAGTGAACAAGTACTGATCCTCACAACATACAGAAAGGCAGGAAACTCCTCTGTTTTGACTCTGTGAAGCTGAGGAAGGGAGGTGGGGAGGATTAGCAGAACCTGAAACCTCCACCTTTCAGCTAGAGCTGTCTGTCTGTTAATGTGGCTAGACTTCAAATCAGGACTTTTTAAAACCATGCAAGACTCCGGCTATTTTGTAGAGGTTTATTTCTAATTATTAATGACCTATTGAATATTTTAGATGAACAAAAGTACATGGTTGGAAGTAAAATTGATTGAAAGGGTTAAATAAATAAAAAGTCTGGTAAATTTTCACCTAAGACGTTATGGACATCCTGTTGTTTCAAATTAATCAATGCAGGAGAAGGCACACTTAGTATTGTTATAGAAGAAAAACTTTGGTGTGGATGTTCCTCCTAACTTGCATGATTCTGTAGGAAATACAATGCACTCAGTTATTTCTGGTTTAAAATGTTGTAAACCATAAGTAAGGCTTGGAACATTTTTCTTGACAGCATAACATTCAGTGGAATAAAATCTGTTGCATCAGAGAGGTGCTACTGTAGTGTTCGTGGATGTTCAACAAAGTAAGGTCTTTCCTTAATAGATGATGGAATAATTATTTAGAATACCAAAATTCCTTGGATACTTTACTGACAGAACTGAATCTTGTAGCAACTACAGTTACAATTATGCTGAAGAAATGATGCTGTTATCTCTAGTTATGGCATGCTTAATTTTGTCTGTGTAACTTAAACTAAAGATGTTGCAGATGTGTTGCGGGAGCTGAAGCTATGTGCTGACTTAGGATATGATCTGTGCCTGGGAAGCATGGCTGGGTCCTGTGGGAAGGCTAGGAAGCAGAATAAGCAGAATAGTCCTTAAATATTCCTTTGACCTGAACCTGATTTTCATAGACGGAGTATGTTTCACTGAGCATTTTAGATAGCTTTGCACTTGAAATACAGTTTTTCTTTTCTGATCTTCTGTTGAATATTGAGGAACCTTTTATCTTTGGCTTCCTGGCTGAAAGTAACGTCATATGATGATGTGAATAGAATGCATGCCAATCCGTAATGAAATTTCCAGGTGCAATTTATGTCAGGCACACTGCTTTGACCTTTCTGTTTTGTTTTTGTAGATGTGCAACAGCAGAGTCTAATCTTCCTCTTTCTAAAGTCAGAGCCTGTTTGGTGAGGTTTTCAGAATATTCCAATCTGATAAATCTATCTGACAAGATTTATGAACCAGTTAATATTCCTTAAATTAACTAAGACATCCCATTATCTTGGTAATTATACTTACACAGTATCATGTTGGCCATTAATTTGATTTCATATCTAGCTACACACAGTCTTTGAAAAGTTTTATGCAACACATGTTGGTATACTTTTATCTGTAGTATTGAGCTACTCACCTGAAAATTGTTTTCAGTCTTATCTGTTCTTGTAAGGCATGACATGTCTGTATTTACCATGTGTGACTGCACCGTGTTCTATCCTGCCTCTACCTCGCCTTTGCTCTTCTGTAGTACAGGGCAGAGCTGTAACTCTTCAAGAAATATTAAAGAGGTTAGCACGTTCCTCTGAAGACCATTGTTTATATAGCGATGTTGGAAACTGTCAGCTTCAATAGTACATACAGTCTTTTAATAAACAAATGCCAATCACCAACAAACTGCAGATTCTGTAAAACCATGTCTAACCAATATTTATTTGGTGTGTTACAAGTAACTTTTAAATGAAGTCCTTGAGTGAAAAATATTTTGATATACACACAGACTTACCCCTATTTGCTGTTAAATATTTACATTTATATGCAAGGCTTCACCATGGTAGTACGTATCTCAGCAGGCACATAAAAATATATTCCATGCAGTGATTTCTCAGCCTGTAGCGTGTTACTGCGTAAGTGTACACTACACAAGTAGTGCATCAGCCTGACTTCAGAGCTGAAGCATGGCACCATCCCAGTTTTTCCAACTGGCTATAGAGTCAAGTAAACTAACAATTCATCTGGTGTCTCCATGGTGAAGAGTTCTCCGTCCTTGATAAGTGACTGACTCAATCACTTGCCAGTGAAGTAAAAACATCTTTCGAAAGCCTTAGTAAGCTGTGCTCAAACAGCAGACGCATCTCTGCAGCCTGGGCAAACCAACTGTCAAGTCTGCAGAAGCTGCTGCATGCTGTTGCATCTGCAACCTTCCCTCCAGCCCGACCAGCTCAGCTCTTGGAGGGCAATCAGGTATGACCTGGGACCTCGACTGCCCAAAGTAATAACATCTGCCAAAGCTTCAGAAAATAGCTACCAACATCAGTACAAGGCAGTAGGTGCCTCACAAAGGTTTTTTAGGGGCATGTACCATTTTTAACTGAGCTGTTCTGCTTTGCTCCCTGCAGGAAAGGTTCACGAAAGGTTGGATTAAATTCCATTGCTCCTTCCTGCTCTCTTCCCTGCCGAAGTCGTGCCCTGCTCTTGGGCTCAGGGCTGACATCCACATGTGTCTGTGGCCTTGTTTTAAGATCAACATCCATGTTACTCTCTGAACATTTAAATGTATGGTTACTTTGATAAAGAAGGTTGGGCTTGCTAACCTTGTGCTTGGTGGTCATTGTCTAGAGGTGTGTTGGGTCAGTGAAGCTGGCTTTTGGAAAACAATGCAGTTTTAATGGCAGCTGTGCTCTATTCCCTGAAGCTTTCTTTTCTGTTTGTTTATTTCTGGTATCTGTGAAACAGATTTTAAACTGGATGAACAAAAGTAGTGCACAGCTTAGCAGGTCTGGGAGGAATCCTGGGTATATTAAAAACAAACGGAAACAAGACTTTGACCAAAATCTAGAAAAATATGGGCTACACGTCTCCTGTGAGTTGCCTGGCTGGCTTTCCACCTCTAAATTACTTCCATGCAGCAATTTTAGCAGGGATAGACCCAACAGGCATTGGTTAGGAGTCTCCAGGAATTCTTTGTATGATTGTAACTATTTTTAATTTCCATCTTAGAAGAAGTATGCTTTTTATTGTTAACAGTCTTTGGCATGATAGCAGCTTCAAAAAGAAGCTGCTTCAGAGAGAAGGAGACTGTGAAAAGAATATACCTATGTGTCTACTACAGACCCCTTCCTGCAGGAAAATCACTGTTCCCATTCTTCCGTGGTGATTTGCCAAATAGGCTGGATGGGAAGAACTTCCCTGCCCTGTTCTTTGCTCCCATCCCTGGTGTGGCTCTTGCCAGCAGGCTCAGCTGCAATCTTGGCTGGAGATGCTCTGCGGCTCGTGGCAATGATACCCTGACAAAACACTGTTGACTCAAATCAGACCAGCCTCCTCCCTGTAAAAACAAAACTTTCAAGTGAGAAATAAGTCTGATTGCTTTAATCTCTTCATGTATTCCTCGGTGCCTTTCCCTTTAAATTAAAGCACACATCTTGATCTTCTGTCTTACTTGGAAATGGAAATCTGAAGGAGTGGTGGGGGGGAGTGGAGAAATAATGATGAAGGAAAAGATAAATGTAGCAAAGGTGGAAGTGATAGTTTATTCATGGCGTTACATCTCTGTTATCTTGATCTGGCCTACTTGAAGACTGTTTTCTTTCCCATCCAAGCTCCTTTGATGAGTGTTGATAGTTCTCTCCCACTGCTGTAGCCATAGCCCGATCCTCTCGCCCCACTTCCCTTACAGTCAACATCCACAGGATGTACATTATAATTCATGTGGATGGAAGTAGAAGCAGCAAAAAATAACCTTCCCTGGCATAGTAGGCAAATGATCCATCTGTTTTCCACTAGCTCCCACATCTCCTGTTTCTGAAGTTGCGGCACCTATTTTGCAGCTGACTGCCAGGCTCCCGCTGGAATCAACAACCCGGAGATTCTCTTCCACATTTTATTACCTTTCATTCCAGGAACGGCTCCATAAGCACAACATAATTCTGTAGTTCTGCTGGTTTTGATTAGTGCACTTTGATATAGATAAGTATGAGATTAGATTTGTTGTTGTTTTGTTGAGAAACTTTCAAAGGCAAAGCAATGTGGAGATAGCTTTCCTTTCTTGCTGCCAATTTTCTCATGCTGTTGAAGAATTCATTTAGGCTTAGATTTGAGGCAGGCAGGGTTTGTTGGGTTTCTTTCCCTTCTCTGATATGGGTAACACCAACTACTAAACAAAGTCATGAGCCAGTCTGTCAAAATCATTATTAGCTTAAAGTTCATAAGGCTTTAATAAACATGTTATTGACTTGAGGCTTTGCAGCCTGCTTGGGCTTTTCAGGTTTTTCTGTGTAACCTCTGCTGGAGGCCTTCTTTAATGGAAGCTGATTCCAAGGTAATCAGTTGTTTTCAAAAGCTATGACTTTAAATAGAGCATCATGAGACTTACAATAAAATTGCAAGGGTTGGCAATGCCCAGTCTCTCATTCTAGAAGCTTTGCAGTAAAGTGCTTTTGTGAGGCATTTAGAGTGGCACTTCCCCCCCACCCCCTTCCCCTTAGCTGCCTCGTTTGAAGCAGCACTTCACACAGCTTGCAGCATGGCTCTGTGAAGGTTCACAGGACTCCAGCTTCTTTCCTATGTGACCCAGACGTTCTGTCCCCTGAAATGTGCCAGACGGACAAGAGGTTACTTTGAGAAATAGCTTGCACTTTTCCCAGACTCTCTTCTCAGCTTCTCTAACAAGTAAGTAGCTGAGGTAATGGCACTGTGGGTTTGTGCATCTTTTCCAAAAGGCCAATACCTAAGCTAGTAAACTCAAGAAACTTTGTCACAAACTCATTTTTCCGTCAGGTTTCCTTCTGTCACTGCTTTAGGAGCATTACTTGGGACTGTTTGACAGTAAAGTCCTTAGACTGAAGCAGAACCCAAGGACTTCCTCGGCAGTGTACAAAGAATTTGCTTGAAGGTTTTCTGAGAGCAGCAAAGTGCATTACTTTCTTTGGCAGGTTAGCATCATCCTTCTACTCACTTGCATTGTGAATAGCGCTAGGTATGAGGCAAATGCCATTTAAATCATGCTGCTCTGTTTTAAGGCACTTCTCCCTCACTCCCTCTTATCAAACTGAAAAAAAACCCAACAAAAACCTTTCTTTCCAGGTAACTTTTTCTCAGTTGCAGTGTAACAATAATGATTGCAAGAGTCATTACATTATGGCCTTTTCAGACTATGTTAAACATTCATAGTAGTGCAAGGTATTCTGCTGCAGTTCATTATAATGTCCTTTAGGAGGCCTGGGTCCGAGTCAAGAGTAGTTGAGCCTATAGAAAACTGTGAAAACCTAGGAGAACATAAGGGCTGCAGTGAAGTGCTACCAGAAGATACTTTAGCTAGAGGAGGTAGAACTGGAGATCAGTCAGATTATTCCCAGTTCATTGGATCTCCTGCATCCCCCACTAGAGCTTCTCACAGAGCTGCTGCTTGCCCCAAAGCGCGTGTCTCATGCTTGCTTGGTGGCTTTTCCACTTTGAGCAGGCGCTTGTAAGTGTAAGCAGGGGCAAGCAGAGGCTGCTGCTGTAGCCCAGCAGATATGCTTGGGGAGGCCCAAGGTCAAGTATTTTCTTCAAAGCCAGCAGAGGTAGTTTTTCATACTCTAGGTAAGTGTTCTCTGGTGTGGAACACACACCCTTGTTAGGTTTTTGCGATCCTCCTTTGTGCCTCCCCAGTCATTTACTTCTTAAAGGAGGCACATTTCAAATCCTTATGTCTTTCTGGGTTTGATAATGATTTATTGTTGTCATTGAAAACTTAGAGCCTTTTACATGCTCTGCAATTAAAATAGGAACAGAAACTCTCTAGAAAGTAGTGCTGTTCAATAGTAGAAACTGTGAAACAAGGCAAGGTAGAACAGACACGTCATAAAATGGCCGGGCAACCGGTGTACCATACAGCTGCGCAGAAGCCTTCAGTATTTGCCTCAAAGTGTTGAAATGGAAAAAAATAACCATCTCCCTACCTGATCCAGCCACCCTGATTTTAACCCAACCCTGTGCCATACCTTAAACTGAAAAGTATATTTGTACACAGCCAAACCCATGATTTTCTCAGTGACAGAGCACACCACATAAAGTGATGTTTCCTTTGTTAGTAATTTCTAATGTATCCTTGATGAGATGGTCCTGGCTGCAATACAGTCAGGGTTAATACCTTCTCAGTGACTCCTGCTTACCCTGGCTGGAGGTGGAGCTGAAATGGCAGGCAGATGTACACCAGCTCTTCCCTGCATGTTATAGTTTTTTCAGAAATGCAATTTAAAGCGCAGTTGACATTTGGGATGAATATGAGACATTCAGCATCAGCAATAGAAGAGGCCTGGCTTTGGCTTAATATAACCAGAGGCTAAGGTAGACTGGTCTCAGGGGCAAGGAGGCAGCGGGGCTTGTGTCACCAGCTCTCTTGGCTTGCACCAAATCACTCCAAGAGATGTCCCCTGAAGAAGTCTTCTTCCAAGCACCAGGTTACATGTTTACCAAGACTGTCACTCTTAGTAAAGATGGGGGAGACTGTAATTGTTTTCATTTTATACAAATGTAGCATGACTGATGAATTGCAAATTTGGTGAAGCATCAAGTACCCCAGTGCAATAAGGAAACATAATTTACTTCTTAATTCACATTTCATTCAAGAACACTTTTTGTTTTATACTTCAGGTTTATTTTTCTGTCTCTTTATTTGTGTAGTTTTTAAGTTGGAAGCTGCCTCAGCCTGTTACATATACTCCTGTAGTGGCATTTTTTAGCTAAGCTCAAGGGGGGGTTTAGAGTTTGCTGCCTCTTGAGAGCATAACTCAGTAAGACAGTGGCTTCATCGGCAAAGTCAGTGCAAGAGCCTTCTGGCTCTGTACATCTGCCTGCCACCACTGAGGTTTTGGCAGTACGACGTGTTGGCAGGGCTGAACTGCTGAGCCATCACTGAAAAAATCTGTGTAGAAAAACAGCTCCACAGGAAAAAGGGAACTGGATATTGTTACACTGGATCAATTCAATGATGTGTTTTGTAGGATGGTGGCACAAAAAGTTATGGTGGCTAACTGTGGTGTGAGTCCAGGTGAGTGGGACCCGTTAAACCTCAGCTCAGTGCCATATGTCAAATGCCACATGCCTGCTACTCAGGCATCTGAGTTAGTTTAAGCACTAACAGTGGGAGTGTATTATGGAAATACCATAAGCCAAGACACAGTTACAGGCTTCTATGACTTCCATCAGTTGTCGCATATTCCCCAAGTTAAAGCTATAATGTTAAAGTAAGTACAAGGTCCTGCACATGAGTCAGAGCAGGCCCAAACATGAGTACAGGTTGGATGGAGGATGGATGCATCGCAGCCCTCAGGAGAAGGACTTGAGGGTGTTGATCGATGCGAAGCTCAACATGAGCCGGCACTCTGCACTTACAGCCCAGAAAGCCAACCGCATCCTGGGCTGCATCACAAGGAGTGTGACCAGCAGGTCGAGAGAGGTGATCCTGCCCCTCTGCTCTCATGAGACCCCAGCTGGAGCACTGCAGCCAACTCTGGGGCTCCCAACAAGAGGCATGTGGACCTGCTTCAGCGAGTCTAGAGGAGAGCCATGAAGATGGGGGTTGGAACTGGATGATCTTTAAGGTCCAGTCCAAACCATTCTATGATTCTAGGATTCTATGAAATGTTAAGTTAATCAGACCAATTACTGCATTCATTTTCAGAAAGATGGTTAGCTGCTGGCATTTGTGGATCTCTGATTCATCTGGGAGATGCAGTGCAGCAGAGAGTGTAGATACATCCCTTGGAAAAAGAGACATTTTAGTTCTGTCCTTTAAAGCTTTTCTTCTCTTCGAATACACTCCTAACAAAAACACTTTCTGGAAGTTATTCAGTGCTGGTTGAAAGCAGATGATGTGTTTACGCTGCAGGTTGTTAAATGTATTTACAGTCTTTTGGGGGAGCTTAGTGGGAACTGTACTGCGGTTATTTACTGGTCTGCTTCAAAGCTGCTGGTTAAAATTAAAAATCTATTGCCATGATTTGCAAAACCAATTATAGATTGCTTGTGTTACAGTGAGTTATGAGAGGCAATATGAGTGAAGCCCAACACATGTTGGTAGCTGTAGTATGCCAGGAGAAAACATGTAGTTTGTGATATTCATATAACCACTATGAATTCATCTGCAGTTTCTTAAGATATAAAAATATCTTTTTTTTTTGAACTGATTTCTCAATTTCCTGTGTGATTTCTCAGGCCTTGCCAAAGGGATTGAAGACTCTGGTTTCACATTTGAGTCAATGGCGGCAACTTCAGCTGGTGCCTTTGAGCCAGTGTTTCCTGCCCTAAGCTGTGCAAACGCAGGTGTTTTCCACTATTGTGAACTATTTCCAGGAACTTACTGGCAGAAAAATAATTAAAAAAAAAAAAAAAAAAAATTGGGAAAAAGAGCCTTAGAGCCAGTACTGATCAGGCCCTGTAACCAGGAGTTTTAGGCAGTGCTTCCCCAGATTCTCCTTCTTCTGGCAGCTCGCACAAGATGAAGTAGGCAAGAAAAGATCTGTATGTGAGTTCCACTGACCACGGGCGGTATGCAATATGGGAAGGCCTATGAAGATAGAAAGACCTGCTCCTGAATGCTGCTTATGCTCCCTCACCGCAGCAGCGATCGTTTTGCACTTTGTGCACATTTTTTCTGTTCACTGGGAGCCTTGCTTTCTGCTTTTTGATTTCTCTCCTCTGAAGTGGCCAGACAGAAAAAAAGCACCTTCAGGTGACTGGTTACTTGCCCTGCATAGATTTGGAGTCTGAACTAGAAAGTATAGTTTCCCAGCAACTCTTTCTGTGGGTATGTTCATCTGAAAGCACCATTACAGTTATCAATAAGTGCAACTGTCATCACGTCCAGGACATTCCTACTGGGTCTGGTGACTGTAGTGCCAAAGTCGTGGTGCACAGCATCTCTGAAAAGCAAAGGCTGTTGAATAAATAAAAGCACATAACAAGAAATAGAATTTGTAGGTCATACAGGCAGCTAGCCAGATTATAATGTGTGTGAGAATGTGTGTGCAATTATGTTGTTTCAAAAGATGAGCTAGCTCTCTAGGGCAGGGACTTTCCTTGCATCATATTTAATTTTATTCTCCACATAAAAATATATTGTTGGAATTCATTCAGTGTCTTCAGTGATATTTTAGGTTTCAATCCAGAAAGGGTAAATTAACAGCTGGAAAATGGAAGTAATTTTCTTCTGTTTGGTACTGATGCTGGTCAGTGGGATACTGTGTTTGGGTTTAGTTCCCTCACTTCAGGAGAGACAAAATTCAAGGAGAGAAAGTTCTGAATGAGAAGAGATTTCAAACAGGTAACCACAGAGCAAAGATTGAAAGAACTGGCTTGCTTAGGCTAAAAAAAAGGAAACTAGAAAGGACATTAGTCTTTGATACACAAAATGTCAGTATTTAAGTGACAGTGATCAATCGCTTGCCATAATTTCCAGAGGAAACAAAGAAATCAATCTAATGTGCCACAGAGGTGATTTAGGCTAAAAGACTGTAAAACCTTTCCATTACTGAGATGGTAAAGCATCGTCAGCAGCTACCTGAGGGTTATTCAATGAATTATCCTCACTAGAGGTGAGAACAGCTTAGATAATCGTCAGTCATAGGCGCTCTGCGTGCACTTGATCCTACCTTAGAGTAGGAAGTCGAACTAGTTCACCTCTGAATTCTTCAGCCCCATATTTCTATGGTTTTTATACATAAATGAAAAACCCCTACAGCACCCTGTGGCTAAAACAGAGGACTTTGTTAGATCACTGTCTGCTTTCCGTGTCTAATTTTATTTCTGTCTGCACTTGGTCTTGCTCTACCTCCGGCCACATGTTCTTGCCCACTTCCTTGTGACAGTTCTCCTACAGCTGTGTGGTGACCTAGACTGCAATGCTGACCCAACAGGAAAGCAACCCAGTAAGAGAGATTAGTTTAATGTAATTTATTCAACTCACGTAGCCATTTAGTAGATACAGTGCAAACATGCATAGTGGTGATAGCTTATACTTACGTACTCTGTCAGGAATGTTGATTAATGGACAACGCAGGATGCAGGACTGAGTCTTCTGAAATTTTCTCCACATCTAATAATGACTTGGGGAAGTCACTTAACAATTTTATCTTGTTTCCTCGCCTGCAAAATAAAACTGCTTGTCTGACTTGCAAGAACACTTCAGCACTTCAAATTCAGTTTTAAGAGTGGGTGAAAGTCTGCAAATACTAGATTTTTTTAAAAGGTCAGAACAGCGTTTTCTGATAATTGTGGTACAAAATTAACTTGAGCTGACACAAATTCTTATCTCTATATGCCAAATAATTTGTGTTCTGTGAATGCAGAAGGTAGACTCAGGGAATCCACTCAAAGAGGAATTTCTTAGACATTTATCACATTGAACGCAGCCTGTATTTTCTCATTTTTATTCTCGACGTATAAGGAAAGGATTAATATTTTCCCAACTGGTTTTGCCTGCATCTTGGAGCAGTTTATGGTCAAAGTGCACTGAACACTATGGAAAGGCTGCAAAGGTTTGAACATTTAAAAAATGCAAGGCATAATCAGGGGACTGCAATCATGATGTCTTTCTCCTGCCCAGAGAACTGGAGAGTTCAGAGCTGTGTGAGCTGTAAACACACTGTGTCATCCCTCCTTAGGCTCTAACAACAACATGAAAGCCCTGATCGGTGGTTTTGGCACATTTTCCTGAAACCTCCTTGGTGTAGAACGTACTAAGCCAAAGGAGTAAACAGCTTTTGATCCTGTCTAAGTCCAATGGGAACAAAAGTCTGGAATACGAACACGAGTTCAGGTTGGTTTTAGGAAGCATTGCTTGGCAGCCCATGCAGAAAAGTGGTGTACTTTTTCTCTGCTGGCCATGGACTGTGTGCTGGTAGGATGTGTCTTGTAAATACTTCTGATAAAGTGTAGGTTTCTCCCTGGACTGCTGGAGCATTTATATATGGATGATAGAGAATGGTCACCTAGGCGTTTTGAAACACAAAGGTCTCAGTGGCGACCTGTCCTCAAACTTTATACTTGTACAATGCTTTAATCTGTAGTTTAGCCAACATGGTGCAGACATCCCGGATAATAATTTGAAGCTGCCACTATTCAAGACTTCACTGGAATTTTGTTGTTTGCTTCTTCCTGAAGTTAATATCCAATTTATGGTGCACTGTCACTGCTGGCTTATAGTTACCAACTCTTGCAGTCTTCCTCTGTAGTCATGCACTGATTTGCATTGTCTTTAAAACCTGCCTTCCAAGACTACGGATTATGGAAATACTTAAGAATTTTGGTCTTAATGTAAGAAAGGTTAATTTACAGCTCTCTCAGTTGCAAAAAAAAAGATTAAGCACATGATTTCTGAAAGCTCTGAAACTAGATAAAATTAGAGAAAAAAGATGTTGGAATCTTTAAGCTCTCCTTATATGAACACTGCCGTCATTTCTGAATAGCTTGAAGTGGTAACTCATATTATGTTGATTGACTCCATATAATATTCATTTGTTAAATATCTCTCTGTGTGTTTGGCTGTGTTTTTATTCAGTGCCAGCTTCCAGACTTAAAACAAAAGACTCCAGGCTCTGGATTTTTTTTCCATTGACAACAGTATATTCAAATACAGACAAAAATATTAGTAACAAAAAGCTTTTCTTTTTGTCTTCCTGATCTTATTGATAATGCCTTTAAGTATATTGGTAACTTCTTTGCTATCCTTAGATTTCCTGAGTAATATCTTTAAATGTATTTAGTGGGCTGCTTAGCTATACTTTGCATTCTCTTCTGAAGATACTAACCAAAATGAGTTCTTAGTGTAATCTCCCTAGCTTCACGTCTGTGCCTCTGTATCAAGAAAGTATTAGGTCATAGCTGTTCTGGAAATACGGTTGAACCCCATCTGGATTTTCTGGTCAGTTGTTTGTATTTATGGTGAACCCTAGGAAATCCTGCAAGAACTCTACAATACTGCAGTGAGAGAGGACCTTGCCACAGACAGCCCCCATGTGCAGTTTTAAGGATTTCCTATGGAACTTTGTTAATAAAAGGTTTGCTAACTTTGAAGTAACCAGAAATAAATGTAGCTTCAAAAGTCATTGGCAAACCTAAGTGAACTCCAAGGCCTCTTAGTTTTGCTGAACTGTAGTCTTGACAGCTGCTCTTCTTTTCATGAGTTCTGATTTAACCCTTTTTCTCTCTTTGGGAGAGAAATCAAAAGGTTTTACTACATGTCATGAACTGCCATCAAAATGCAATATGAATTCTGAATTAGTTTAATTTAGCAGCATCTTTTTGTTAGCTATTTTGTAACTTCATTAATATGCTATTATTACCTTGACGATTTTTATGTAAGCAAACTTTCCTGTTTGAAAAGTGAAAAGTAATTGTCCCTATGTAGCTGTATTTCTTACCAGGCAAGTGTAAATGTGATAATGCAGCCAGACAGCTATCTTGCTTTTAATGTAACATCTATAGACAATACTTCACTACAGGGTGTAGACATACTGTTAGGGGATCATATTTCCATAAACCAACAGAAGCTTAAGTCAGTACATTAGGTTTGCTAAAACACATTTGCTTCCACATCTTGTTTTCATTGGATACAATCAAATACTTTATCATTCAAATAACAACGTATGTCAGCAAGTAATTGTAGTTGCAAATTTCAGGCCGTAATTATGTGAGCATATGCAACATTACAAGCAAGGAAAAGGGTAACCCAGTTAAGATGAGACTGAAAATTGGGCTTATTATATATACATGCTTTTTGAAACAGAGAGGGAAAGGCAACACTTTCCCTGGGAAGAATAAAGTTAGTATGGTGTTGGCATTGCTCTTTAATGGGCCAGTAAAATGGACTAAATTTTATTGTTATTTTAATCCTTTTCCAATTAAAGTCTTCTTTCTTGTACAGTGACAGAAACTATTTAAGAACAAATTGAGAAATAGAGCTGTAATGATACTAAGGCTTTGCTTTTGCTTAGAACTTAATGTTTAACAGCTGAAGTGAAGAGGCTGGAAAATAAGTAAAACAAAACCTCAAAAGCAAGAAGATAACCTTACCTCTCATTATTCAAGTGAATCTACAGCATAGAACCTTTGTCATACAGCTGTTCATGAGAACAGTGAGTTAGTAGCAGACCATTTGCTTGCTTCCCTAGAAGAGTAGGAATCCCCCAGGTTTTGGGGGATGCTCTGAAAGTGCAAACAGGAATAAAACCATCTTCACCACCACATTTCACAATGTACATTTTTGATCTGAAAAAAGAAAAAGGTGGTTTAGGGTGAAAGATCAATGTTCTAAACACCAAACACCCCTTTCCTCCTTCAGTTTTTTCTGTATTGACTACAAGCCCCCTGTTCAAAGCTGAGCTCAAGGGAAAGGGAGGGGGAAAGGGGGTCATGCCCCTATGGCTCTGGTTGGTGCTGCCTTGGAGTGGGTTGGAGGGACTGTTTCAGGGGGACTGGGAGCTGCTTTGTCTTCAGGCCTCCACGCGCCAGCTCCGCACTACTCCTATCCAGGAGCTAGCGGCTGAGCTGAGATCTCCCTGATTCCATGCTCAGTAGCACTTGTTATGCACTGGGTGGTCAGTTTGGGTCTATTTATAGCGTATGATTAAGGATTACGTGTTTCAGCTGTCCACACCTTTTGTGTAACACCAGACTTCTTTCCCCATTTACAGTCTGAGCTGACTGGGAGACATGAGTGGAAAAGGTTTCTGGAATCTGTGGTTTTAACATCAGAATAGTAAGGTTTGGTTTAGGTTTGAGGTAGTCTGACACAGAATGCTCACTTATTGCAGAGTATGTCTCTGGAGTTTAATTTCCTTTGTATGCCACATTCCTTAGAGCAAATAAGAAGTGTGAGTTTTGAAATGATTTAGAAGGATTTTTCCCAAACCTCAACAAAATCTGTGATCTCACTGTTCATAACTCGCTTTGTTCAATTCCGTACTTGGACTGTGCGTGACAGTGATTGCCAGTGCACTCCTCACAGCTCTGCTAAAGTCTACATATATAGTTTATTCTGTCAAAGATGTTTTTTCTCATCCTCTCTTGTTAGTGCAGTAAACAGTTTTCACCACTACAGCAAACTCTTTTGTAAAGGGTTATTTGTTGTGACAGCCTCAATCTTTACCTGTTTCTCTGGTGAAACATCGCAAAAATCGACTTTGTATTTGAATGCATATTTTATACATTTCTCTACACAAAAGTGATGTATTTATTTTGATTCTAGTAGAGTACATTTTTACTTCTGTCTCATCCCCTGATAATATTTAGCTTAATTCTCTGCTGTGCTACTTCATACTCCTTTAGCAGGAGCTGTTGTGCTTTTCACCTCCAGGAGCTGCTCCTCTCTTATTCCTCCTTTAGGAATACATCCTGAGATTAGATCCCGTTACACAAGGCACAATGCAAACATATACAGAGAGGTACTGTTTGGCCTGAAAAGGTTGCAGTCTAAAAATTAGCTTGATGATGTCTAGACAAGACTGTAAGTATTTAGTACCTTTATAGTGCTTTTCATCTTCAAAGCACTCTGCAAACATTAACCGATTAACATAACTGTGCCATCTGTTTTGATGTTTACATTTTGTGCAGGCAAAATTCCTGCTTTGCTTTATTACCTCTTGCAGGTATGTGGCTGTCATTATTATGGCTCTTTAGAGGATGGTGAAGTCAGGTCCATGCACGTCTACAGTAGCATTTTGCCTGAAAACTCAAAGCCAGTGCCACTGTGGGCCCCTCTCTGGCCTGCCTGCAGCGGTTGGAATTATTTCCCTCTGAAATTTCAGCCTCAAGTCTCTATAAATTGTTGTTCCCATGGCTGCCGGAGGCTGCTGCCTCTTGTCGCTTTGCTGCTCAACTTAACTGCTTTCTCCCTGACCACAGACAGGCAGAGACGCATCAGGCAGTGTGGGAGATTCTGCACAGAATGCTCTTGGATAGGGAGCTGAAGTATCAGCTTGGGCAGACAAAGTGGTAGAAACCATATACTGAAAAGAAGGGAAGGCCTTTACACAGCATTTTTTTGTTGTCATTTTTCTCTCCAACATCATGCATGGCTACCAGAAATGTCATTTTTATGCTTCTTTTTCCAACTTGATAATGGAGATCTTGTGTACTTGAGAGGCTGCGCTGATTGAACCAGTGTCCATTTTCCATTTCAGTTTAAATTTCTTTCTAAAGATTTAGGCAGAGTCTGCTTTAAGACTGATTTCAACCAAAACACTAGTAGCACTGACACCTATCAGAGCTGAAAAATCTGAAACCAAAACCTGCTCTTCATTTATGTCTCATTTTTCTTTTATTTTCAACTCCTTCCCATTTCAGTGTTCTGCTGCCTGACTAGTATTTCAGGTAGATCGCACGACCTAAAGTTCCCTTTATTCTTAAGTTACTGCAACTTTATTTTGCAGAAGGGCTGTAAAGAAACAGTGCTCTGCTGTCAGCAGGCAACGATGGGCAGTGTTTTGATTTAGGGGAAAATTGCAAAGAGGATCCGTGAGAGAAGTGGATTGTGAGAGATGTGAAGCAAGGCAGTGTGCTGGCAGACTGTTGCGTCAGTCGAAGAGTCATCATTTAGAATCTCAGATTAAGACCAGATTAAATTGTGCTATGCCATCTTGTGGGAACTGGCCATGACCAAGAGGAGACGTGGCAGCTGCTGAGCGGCGGGAAAGGCCTGCTGTAGTTGCACCTCATTTCTGAATTGCTCTGCACAGAGAGGCAGACATCACGCACGGTCCTGGAAGAAGCTCTTTCACAAACTCCATGTCTGGCATAGTTCACACCATGGTTTCAAGTGTGACCTCAAGGCGTTTGCAGAGAATATCTTTTATAAAGACCATAACAAACGTGCAAGAGACTCACACAGACAAATTTGCAATTAATAAACCAACAAACCTGGAACATTAAGATATAAATATGGTGAAAAGACAGACTTGGACAGACCTATATGACGGGTGTGGCTTTTCTTCACACTGAATATTTTTGCAAGATTTGTTTGTTTGCATACTCGCTTCTGGTAGAGACATTTTGCTATGCTTGCAGGCGAGGATATGGCAGTGGGAACAAAGCTCTGACAAAGTAGAAGCCTCTTTTGTCAGACTGCGGCATCAGAAAAGCTCATGTCAAATGCCACCAGGCTCTGACTGGAAGCCTTTGCAGAAAGGTTGAAGGTTTCGTAACAGACAGGCTATAGAATTGGTTTAGAAAAGGATTATGTCCTGTAGCATCCATGGGGTGAGGTGAGACAGCTGTGATTACTCGCCTTGAACAGAGCCTCTCAATTGGCAGAGCAAGTCTGGAAGAAGCCAGATACAGTCCTGAGCAACTGGCTCTGGGTGGCCCTGCTTGAGCAAGGGGTTTGGACAAGATGACCCCTGAGGTCCCTTCCAGCCTTAACCCTTCTGTGAACCAGTGGTTCCTATTATTCCTCCTATTCCCTCCTAAAGTTTCCTCCTACTGGTTTGGTTTCTTTCATGTATATACACTGCAGTCCCTTCTGTAGGTTATTCTGGGAAGGAAGAATATGAAGAAGAGAACTGCAGACGTTACAAAGTTAAGTGCAGCCAGTTTTACAAGATGGAAGAGTGCCTCCTATAAACCTCTGAGCATCATTCACTCAGATGGAAGGAATTATGCTGAGAGCATGCAGCACTGTAGATTCTGGCTGTTACACAGAGAATCCCACAGCAATCAAGAGTGAATTTTTCATCTGACTAACTTGATAGAGATAAGTTGTAAGCCTCTCTTCCCTGTAATTGCCCTTATTAGTCCAAACATTTCCCCTCTCCCAAAAAACAGAGCATGTTCAACAACATTTCTATATTCCGTAAAGGAAAATATTTCATATATTTAATGTAGATACTTCAGTCATCTGAGATGTGGTTCTTCCAGCTTTTTACCTCCTTACTGACCCATATCTCATCTGCCCTTTTAGTCCTAGTCTCTCCTTCACCCATACTATTTGGGGGATGAAACTGCAGTATCGGTTTCTTCCGAGGTCCCACACCACTGTGGGGAACCTAGAAATTGACAAGTAATTTTGTTTTATTCTATAAAGTAATTGTGATACACAATTGATGGCCTAACATCTCACATGGAGAAAAAGGGAGGAGGTTTCTCTTACTGCAGCAACATGATGAAGTTTCTGAAAGTCTGTGTAAGATGAAAAATATTTGCATGTAGGCACAGAGGGAAGCACTGTGCAAGCATCTAATTGCAACACTCCCTGCTGACTGTTTTTAATGTCTGTTGGTTTTATTAAGCATTCTTAATAAGAAGCTACACTTTTGCTTAGGCAAAAAGTATAATAAAACCAGCAGTTCCAAGTCTCACATTACTGAAGTGCAGACAGTTGGGGAAACCTGACTGGATGCAGTAACATAGGTGAATTTGTTCCATCTGTGAAAAATGATAATAAATTGTGTTTGCGGTCCTGTATTGGCTGACTTGCCTTTTGCGTGTGCGTGTGCACATGCGTTACATCTTGAGGTTTTGGTTTCATGTGTATATAATGCATTGTATATGAGGGATAACATTTGCATGACAAATTGTGGGTCCATATGGCAAGGTGTTTTAAAATCCTGTACTTTTAGGTATTTTTGAGGAACTGTGCCTGAGGAGGTGAAGAGGGGATCTGCTGGTGACTTCTCACTGCAAGTGACTTTCTTGAAAACACGTCAGACATAAAATGGTGGTTCAGTCCCAGATCAGAATGCTATATAAAAGTGGCATAATTTTCTAGATTGATACATGGTAGCCATGTGTCATTTATGCCACTAAAGAGATTCATGGCTTTGCAGAGAAAGAGATACGTTTTCTTCTAACATGGGAAGAATCCAGATTTACAAATCTTTAATGATGCACTGATTACTGGGGTTTGTTATTGGTTGTTTTAGTAACTCCTCCTGACCTCTTCACAGTTTCAGCCTGGCTCTGGCCAACTCTGTGCCAACCTGTGGCTTTACTAAGGATAGTAACTACTAATGAAATAATTATTACACTCTTTAGGGCTTAGCTCAAATAGGTTTTAGGGGCATGCATGAAGCAAGATGTAGTACTATACAGTTTTATCAGCCCTCACTTTAAATTGCCTCTTAAAATGCATTAATGGCTTTGTCTTTGTAATTAATGTTTCCATCCCCACTTGTGGCTCAGAAGCGTTTATACTGGGCTACATGATGGCTGACTTGTTCAACACAAATCTCATAGCTCAATTCTCACAACAGGCTAAATATTTCGGTTAAGGTAATTACCTGACTTCAAAGGAACTTTCATAGAAAAGTAATAATATCAAAAAGAACCTATATGCTATAAATAGGGTATGAAATTCCACATTAAAGGTGTGTGTATATTACAGGAATCTTCAGAGCAGTGTGAAATATAATTAGGGCCTTCTACTGAGGCATAAAATTCTCAGTAATACGTGCTAATCTTATTTGCTTGGAATAAGGTGGGAATATACCTATCAAGACATCTTCTGATATATCTGAATTCTTTGCATCTGAGTTTCCAGTCATACTTGTCTGGCTTGATGCTTTCTTCCTCATCATTTTTCCATCCTTCAGGGTTTATTTGTGAATAAGCACTCTCCTCTAGACAGGCAAAATCAGAAGTGTGAACTTCTGGTAGGACAATCAGAATTTTTGTGAGATGTAAAATGCTTGTCTAGAAAAGAGGAAGAAGTGAAATAAGTTCAAGTGTGATTAAGGTGTGTGTTTTTCATAGGGTGTGTTGATTGCCTGAGAAGACACGTGGTTGAAGGTAAGTAAGTCAGGTCCTTCAAAGTAGAAGAGCCATTGCTGCTAAGGCCTGCTGTCTGCAGTATCTCATTCCTCCTACAAATAGAGGTTGTCGGAAAAGAATATTTTTAATTAACATGCAGCTTATCTGAGGAAAGCCTGTTTTCTTTGTGTCCTCTCTTTCCCTCTTCTTTCCCCACTCAGCAACTAAAGTATTTGTCCAGAGTACATCTGCAGAAATAATGCTTTAATGGAAAGTATTGATTTGGTGCATAAGGGTTAATACACTTACTTCATGATTACTGCAGGAATGGTCCGCTGCCAGAGCTGGCTGTTCAAACAGCTTGAGACTAAGACACAGTATTGCTTTTGTCCAGAACAGGAATATTGCTGGTCTTTGATCTCTGGAATTTAAAGCAGTGCTTTTTGCTTGAAAGGTATTGTTACTATTAACATTGGGCATATGGACAGACTGAGACAGAGAGGGCCAGTGACTCATCCAGCAAATTACTGACGTAAGGAGGAAGCGACAGAGCTGTCCTGTCCCTTCAGCTTCCTGATGGAACGATCACTGCCGTATCTGATTCGGCCGACTGAACAGAAAATGGTTTGTAGCAGCACTGCTTTGGGTCTGCTTATGTGTAAGACTTCCAATATGTAGTCAACTCACTGCTGTTTCAGTGGGAGAAACAGAATTTGGGAGGAACTTGTATGTACATGACAATCAAACCCAGAAGTTTATGCCTGTCTTGTGATTTATTACAGGACTAATAGTAACCTAGAGCAAAACCAAGTTACCTGAGTTACTGTTTTACATTAGTTCAAGCTCATTTTCATCTTTATATTGCTGGGCAGGCTTTTGCTATTCCAGTAGGGTCCAAAACAGTCTGAAATGTTCCTCCAGCTGTGCTTGCCACAGCCAGTTGACATTGGTAGCCATCTCTGTATCTCGGTGCTAAAATAAAATCAAAGTCAGAATACCCTCACTATTTTCCTAATAATGTGTTCTGTGTAAATTCCACGTGTCAGCAGCAGTACATAGAGGTGAGGGCAAGAGTGTTCTCGCTCCAGTGATGTCTCTGTTATGACATGGCAAAGCTCTATGTACTCTTTTTCTGTTGAAAAAAAGCATTTGCAATCTAATGGCCTGCCATGTTGACCATATAATTTCTGAAAATCTGGAAACTTCCAGGAGGTGCCTGGGCTGTGATTTCCTCCCAGCATGCTTGCAAACAACACAGTAACCTCTAGGGACCTGCGTTTGTGGGGCTCTCTGAGATCTTACCTGGGCACCTCACCTGGGGGGGCTGTATCGGAGCAGCAGGGCTTACAAACCTGGGGGCCTGTAGCACTTCCAGGGCTCCCAGAAGCCTGGAAGACTAGCCAGGGGAGGTGATGATGGAAACCCAGCTTCTCCATGCTCTGTCTTCTCTGAAGTCAAGTAAGCCAATTTATATTGAAAACTGCAAACAGGACCCCTGTCATGAAAACTTGTGTTTCCAGAAACCTGCTCCTAGTATCATAGAATCATAGAATGGTTTGGGTTGGAAGGGACCTTAAAGTTCATCTAGTTCCAAGCCCCCTGCCATGGCCAGGTTGCTCAAAGCCCCATCCAACCTGGGCTTGATCCAGGGATGGGGCAGCCACAATTTCTCTGGCATCCTGCGCCAATGTCTCCCCACCCTCATAGTAGAGAATTTACTCCTGAAATCTCATCGATATCTACCCTTCTTCGTCACCAAAGGTACAGGTTTCAAAAATCGGGATGACTGAAAAAAAGGGGGGTGGGGTGTGTGTATTTGTTTGGAGAGGGGATTTTTTAAAAGATTTTTTAAAATAGCAACTTGGATTCTAGAACTGAAGGAAACTGGACTGAGTTTTTAGCTAAGGAACGTGTATCCTCACTTACTGTGTAGTGTCATGAGATGCTATTTTCAGGTTGCTCCATATTCCGACTGACTAAACATGAATTTCATGCAGGACTATTATTTTAACTTCAAAAAATTTCCTTAAATCTGGTGCCAGCAAGCAGAGAGACCTTTGCAAATAACCTGGTTTTATTATTTAATTGAAGGAAAGTAGGATGATTGGGACCATTAGGACATGTGGGTTTTCAAGTTCCTCCTAAATTTTTTCCTTCTGACTTAACAGAACAAAATCAGAGGAAGGAGTAGTGGGTTGATATCATACAGACATAATAAATTAGGTTCCATAGCTGTTTTAATTTAGACAGGCTTTCTGTCTCTGCATCACCGCTGCATTGTTTACTGGGGAAAGAAGACGGTAATAAACAAACACAAAGACTTAGGGCTAGTGACCGCCTGCCTATCACTTAGCAACATCAATATTTTTGTGCACAAATAAAGGTCTCCAGCACAGTGCCTGCTGCCAGTATGTGTGTGTGTGTGTGCACGCTCACGTATGTGTGTGCCTCTGCAGCGCTGACCTTGTACGCAGAGAGATCAGTTTGTCGGTGATTGGTCACTCCTTAATTTGGATGTCTAGACATTTCAGTCCATGCGAGTGAAAGGCAGACATCTAAAGACGTGAGAAGAGATTCTAAGGGACACCAGGACCTTAAAATACTTCCCTGGCAAACTGCAAATGGATTTTGTACATTTTAAAATACAGGGTGTAAGTGATTTAATGGAACACATGACTGAAGGCTTTATTTTATATTATCACCATTAATTAATATGCTTCTTGATGTTTTCGTGGCTTTGATATAAATAAGTAAAGCTTCCTTAAAGGTTTATCTCCAAGCGTGAGAGAGTTAATACTGTGATTGGCATGCTGGCTGGGAATGTGTTTTCTTCATTTGCTGAGAACCAGAATCTTTAGAAAATAAATGAACTATGTTTAAATGAACTACCAAACCTTAATTTATAATGTTAAAACTATAGTCGAGAATGTCATCTCTCAGAATGTCCAGATTAATAGGAAATTATTGTCTACCATCTGTATTTTATTGAAAACCTCTCTATGTATGCCAGTGTGTTTATAGCCACTTGTAAGAAAGGTTTGGTTCTGCCAAATGCTGACAGCCCCCAAATCCCACTGATGCCACTGGGCATTTGAATGTTTCCAGGCCATTAGCCCTATGTTTGCAAAACAGTGGCATGCACATATATTTACAAGGGCCCAAATTTTCAGCTGCTCTTTAAATACACGTGCAAATGGGGCAAGTGATCACCCGGTTATCATTTGCACAGATGGTTGTGTTTGGGATACTGGATATCTGCATAATGAATTAAAATTTACTTTTTGGAAGGAAAAAAAAAAAACAACAAACCAAAACCCTCAACATTTAAATTGAGGGAACTGTATCTATTACCTTAAGAATATTTTTCTGTAATAATAAGATCTAGACTGTGACAGATCTTGAAGGAGCTATTAATATCCTTTGGAGATCTATTTTAGTTTCCTTTGGTTTTAATCCTTTCAGTCATAAATCCCGGAAAACAGCAACTGGTGCTGGAAGAGCAACCAGCATTCAGTGGCAGGCACTCCGCAGCACTGCAGCAACAATTTTTTTTGAAAATGATGTGAAATAGTTCAGCTTCAGTACTGGTATCCTATGTCCAGTATCAGAGTATTCCCATGTGGGAATAGCTATAGCAGCATCACAGAGGAACTTCTATAGATGTGTCTGTATTGCAGGCACAGGTATTGCAAGTGTAAACTGTGTAGGTAAGAATCACGCCTATAACTGAATCAAGTGTATTTACACAGAAACAACAGAGAAAATCTCAGAGCCAGTCTGTACTGGGAGCGTAACCAATATAGCGATAGCAGAGTGGTTACCCAGCTGTAGCTAGATTGATGTGACACCCCCAAAAATCTGCAAGAGCAGTTCATTTCAGCATAAAAGTCAATTTATTTTCAGGTAATTATTTGCTTTATTTCTGGGAGGAAATTGAACATCTAGAATAGCTTTAGGTTGTCTCTCCTACAAGACTGCCCCGTTCTTTTCTGTTTTTCCTTTCCTTGCCTTTCCTAATATTTGGCTGAAATAGTAAACTGCATTACCTCCTGAGTTCTATATCAGATGAAGAGTTGACTTCCCAAGGCAAACACACCTAGATTTGAGTGGATGTGGTGGCAGAGAAAGAGCCCACACAGACATGTGATGGCAAAGCGCTAACACTGACAGGTCTGTAGATGTTTCAAGTAGTGTCCCCTCTGGTAAATCAATCCATTCAATTTTAAATCAATCAATCAGTTTTAGAGTCAGGCCACAGCTACTATATATTCCTTCTCCTCTCCAGCAAAGTTTGTCTCTATGCAAATATTAAAATACATTCAGATCCTAAGTCTAACTTCTACTGCTGGAGGACCAGGAGGGCATTTAAAATCAGGGAAGAAAGCGTTGGGATTTTTCTTGAAAATGCTCTTAAAACACTCCAATAGAACAAATTGTACTTTAAAAATTATTAACTAGGTAAAATAGACAGCATTGGGGTTCTTCATCACTGGCATGCCCTTTTTTATGTGCTAGTGTGTTAAAATGTTTTATTTGCAGTACTACCTTCTAGTTCTTACGATTTTCTTGCGTATTCCACAGTTTTCTGTGAGTTTCAACTCTGAGATGATAGTGATTATCTGAGAACCTCAGCTTTAATCACTACACATAGTGACAAGGAAAGTAATGAAAAAATGCCTCAGTGAAATGTTAGGGAAAGAGAAGACCATACCTGTTTTAAAGAAAAATGATTCATCCCACACTTGTTGCCTTACCAGTTTCATGCCTGTTCTCACAACCCTCATGCTTTTAACTTCAGAGATGCACCAATAAGTGATCTGGCCAGGATCAGTTTTGTCCCTGGAGGACAAGGGACATCACCCACCAAATTCTCACCATGTCTCTTGACTTCTGCATCTGTGATGCTCTGGTTTTGGGGTGGATCTTCTCTTATCCTTTTCAGTCAAGCATGTTATTATGGAGTGTCCTTTCATTTCTGAATTGTGCTTACCTCAGCCTAGGTGAATCTTAGCTTGCTGCCTGTTTCCTGGGTTTGCCTGCTGTGGGTGTCTTTATGGCTACAGTCAGCTTCCCTGTTTGGAGTACAGGAATAGGGAGGAACAGCACGTATAGCATGGTGCAACCTTGCTGCTATCTAATGTCCGTTGGGGCACAGGCCTGTGTGCAACTAAGGCTACTTAGAGCACAAGCTTCCTGGTCCTGCTTCGAGCACCACATTCCTTGGTTCTTAACCATTTGATTGCTGTCAGTTGTGTCTGTGGTTATCAAAATGGCTTAGGTTTGTTGTTTTGTTTTTTTTTTTTTCCCCCGCAACTTCGCTCTGTTGTCTTTCCTGGTGCTTTTACTGACAGACATTTCTGTTCATACACTCTTCAGACCAATCTTAATATTTCTGTTACAAATGCTACAAAACAGCAAAACCAAGATTCTAGTGGAAAGTATTCTAAACTGTGACTTAAAGAAGTGCAGATTAAGGTATAAGTTGAAAAATAAATTTATAGAATCACAGAATGGTTTTGGTTGGAAGGGACTTTAAAGATCATCCAGTTCCAACGCCCATGCCATGGGCAGGGACACCTTCCACTAGACCAAGCCGCTCAAAGCCCCAGCCAACCTGGCCTTGAACACAGGGATGGGGGCAGTCAGAAATTATCTGAGCAACCTGCTCCAGTGTCTCACCACCCTCATGGAAAATAATTTTTTCCTAATATCTAATCTAAATCTACCCTGAGTTTAATGCTGTTCCTCCTTGTCCTATTCCTACATGCTGTTGTAAAAAGTCCTCTCCAGCATTCTTGTTGCCCCCCTTTAGGCACTGGAAGCTGCTCTAAGGTATTCCCAGAGTCTTCTCTTCTCCAAGTTGCACAACCCCAGCTCTCTCAGCCTGTCTTCACAGGAGAGGTGCTCCAGCCCTCGGGTCATCCTCATGACCCTCCTCTGGACTCGCTCCAACAGGTTCACATCATTCTTGTGTTGGGGGCTCCACAGCTAAATGCAATAATTTCATCTGTTGTAGTGTCACGATTTTATATCTGACTGTCATTTGGGTTTGGCATACCCATAATTTGGGTTGACAGTATTACAGCTAAAATGTGCCAACTAGGATGTTTTAAAACATTACGTCTCCTTGTAGTCTAGACATTTTTTCACCAACAGTCTAGCCATGGCTAAGGGGTCTCCGTAAGCCCAACACAATTCAGATGCTGCTACTTTTGGGACAACCTTAGAGCTCACTCGCCATAAAACCAAAATATATGAAGATTACTCATTTACTGGCCATATTGTCAAAATTGAGTGGTTGCTGCCTGATGCAGTCTCTTTGCTCCCATTCCTGTGCTGCCTCTTGTGTTCTGCCTGCGTGCAAAAATTGCTTACCATTCTTCTGATCCAGTTTGCTGTGTGACTGCTCAAAGGTTTCTACCACTACAGCAGAATGATTATTGCAGGATAGGGAATATCTAGAAGCTGTTCAACAGTCTGTCCTGGGATTTTCCTATCTATGTCCCTGGGTCATTACATCAAGAAGGAAGTACTGACTATGTACCCAGCCCCCATAATGGAGCATCTTAATACTGACAAGCTTCCATTAAGGTCAGTTGGTTTTGAATCTTTGGAAGAATATTATCTAGGAGTTATTCCCCTATTAGTACCCTGAGATGCAAGAGCTGAAATAGGAACTGATGGAAATTTGAACAAATTGTATTTTTCTAATAGTCTCCATGGTTTTATGTGTGATTTGACTAGACATACTGTTTTGCTTGGTTAACCTGGGCATGTAACTGAGCTGTTTTATAACTGATCAGCTTGTAACATTTGCACATCCAATTTGTTAATACTAAATTTTATGCTAGCAGACACTTAACTTTCACAAGCATTTAGTAAAATGTATCATGTGTTCCCATACCTGGTCCTTTGACAAGGTATTATCTAAATAAGCTCCACAGAATTGTTTTACTTCCAATTCCTATTCCTTTTTTTAAATTGTCTGTAGTGTTCCCAGCAGTGCAGGAAGCCAGGATTTGATTTCTGTCAGAAATCATACTGATTCAGTCTTGTCTCTGTCAGTCTCTGCAGGGAGGTTAGAGGGGGGTTATCCTCTGGCTGGTCTGGACTCAGTCCAGCATTCAATGAGAATGCAAATCCCCTTGAAAGCAGATACCTTTTCTGCGGTGATACTGCCTTTATGCTGTGTGTACTTCAGGAAGCTTATGATAAGTTTATATTTGCATTGAAATACTGTTGTTTTTTTAAAGGTACCCAATCTTTTGCTCTCCTTAAAACTTGGTAAAGGAGCAAATGTAACATGACTTGGGGCCTTGGCACAGCAGTGTAGATTATTGTTGCTGCTTTGTTAGAACAGAAGTTTGATTGTCAAGGTTTTGCTGTAGTTCACGTTAATTTTTGCAATGAGAGGATTCCACACCTTCCTTTTTTTTCTATAGCATGGTGTGGCAGCGTGAGCTTAAGCAAGATGGGCTGCCCCAGAAATTCTCACTGTCCAGGTACAGAGGCTTTGGCCAGAAGGCCCAATTTAAACAGGCAAAGCAGCTTTTGGAGTGGATGCAGCGCTGAATTAAAAGAGTGAGGCTGTCAAGCCCAAAGCTGGTTTTGTGGCCCAAGCTGCCTACCACCCCCTCTCGCAGGGGGGCTGCATATCTGTGCCTGCCACGTAGGGCCAGCTGCTCTTGGAGAGTATGGGCCATGGGGCAAAACGTGCTGACGGAGGGGACGGCAGGGGCTGCTTTGTGGCATGGGTGGGAAGCCAGATCCCTGCTCTGCCTCTTAGAATACATAGAATCATAGAATGGTTAGGGTTGAAAAGGACCTTGAACTCTTCTAGTTCGACCCCCCCCTGCCATGGGCAGGGATGCCACACCCTAGACCCGGTTTCTCAAAGCCCCATCCAACCTGCCCTCTTGCTCCTCAGAAGCTGCACCCGCTGCCTGCAGAGCAGGGTGGTACCAGACGGCTGGGAAGGGCAGTGCTGGAGAGGCACACGGGTAGCTCCCTAATTCAAAATGTTCCTGTGCTCACTGAAAGGCCTTTTTACCCTTCTGCAGCTAAGCGAATTGACCTTAGAGCAGCTGTAAATCAGCTGATTTACAGCTGCTCTAAGGTCAAT
>JANRGW010030075.1:3095-23978 GCA_024733675.1 Psilopsiagon aymara
CGAACCACCCAGCTTGGTGTCATCGGCAAACTTGCTGAGGGCGCACTCAATCCCACTGCCCATGTCACCCACAAAGATGTTGAACAAGACCGGTCCCAACACTGATCCCTGAGGGACACCACTCATTACAGGCCTCCAGCTGGACATTGAGCCATTGAGCACAGCTCTTTGCATACGGCCATGCTTTTAAATCAACTTTCTGCTCTGCATTGTAAAACCCAGTGTTACTCCAGGCAAGCATCTATGCCGTATGTCTCTCAGGTTTTCAGAACAAAACCTGTTTGTAGCTCTGTTCCTTTCAGCAGGACAATGTAATAACAGACTGCTGGTATTTCCCTGTGCACATTAGTTTTGCCCCCAAAGCCAATAATACTTAATTATCTAAAGAAAAAGTGATATTTTTTTTTGCTGTGTTGTATTTCCTTTCATTAGGTATTTCAAAGAAGATGTAATGTTGGTACTGTTCCCAGATGCTTCATGAAAATGAATACTAATACCTAATTATTACCTTACGTTTTATTCTATGTAGCAGTAATATAAAGTGCAACAGTATTAATTAAACCAGAGGCTTGGTTCTGTTCTGAGAGTTATTTCTTTTTCTACTCCCAGTTCTGGCTTTTTTAGCACAGATATCATCGTCATAATTTTGTGATACAGACAAAAGAAGTGGAATCTCCTTGTTAAAAATGCGTTCTCACCTATGACTTGATCAAAAGTTTACTTGAATTTCCAGAAGATGAAAAGTAGTAAATGAAATCATAACATTGTCTGGTGTCTTCCTCTGCAGTGTTTTGTGTTGAGGACTGGTGGAATGGGTGAATTTCCTAATTTATATAAATGATCTCAAAGAATTGATTTATAATAAATCTGGGAACCCTTCAGAGGAATGAAGCAAGCTCAAGCCAGAGATTTCAGACACAGAAAACTCTGTATATTGACACAAATAGATTATAAAGGAAAATCAAACTAACTGTGACATTTTCCCAGTGGCAGAGAAACATGGTGTATCCAGCAATGAGCTGACTTGTTTGATGACCCATGGTGCCTAGGCAGACCCCAGGCATTGGACACATGGTACTGAGTATTTCAAATATTCTCCTAGTGAACCTTCTTCCTGTTTGCTGTTGACTGAAGCCAAAATGTACTGCTTAATTTAAGGCCTTTTTTACAATAATGTATTCTGCTTGATCCATTTACACCCTCCAGTGCATTTTCCCATGAAATTCTGAACATCCATTTTATGGGGTACAGGGCTCATCAAAACCAAGGAATTGCCAGTAAAATCTCTCACAAAATACTACCATAGGCTTTTAATGCATATAAATTCATACATAGGCTTAGTTGCTCCCAACCAAGTCTTATGAATGCAAATTTTGAACAATTTCTTACTAATGCCAGCTAATACACCTTCTAGCCGTGTTTGGGCCCCAGAAATGTTCATATATTGAATGACATTGTTAATCTGTTTTTTTGACACCGTGATAAAATACAAAATAAAGACACAAAATGTAGTTAATGTTCATTGGCAACATATTTCTAAATATGTTGTTGTCACAACTCAATTAACTTATGTGAAAAATAAAAAGACAAAGTGTATTTAAATTATTACTTGTCAGAGAGTATATGTGTTAAGTAGTCTAATGACCCTTTCAGTAAAATCTATACTATTCCCTTCTCTAGTGGATTGGCTGCAATGATAATTAAACAAGAGAAGGAAAAAAACCATAATATTGTATGGTTGAAAGCTGGGCCAAAAAAAAAGGTGAAAGATTTTGTATTCAGTATTTGCTACTATTTAGTTGCTTTCATGGAAGCTTCTTCCCTGGAAGTTGCTTCAATGAGGGGACTCTGAGAATGTTGAATAATCAGTTCTGTTTAACTTTTTATAAACCCACAAGCAATGAAAATTATTTCTTTTAATAAAAATGAAAAAATGAGGTGGTATAATACACCATTAAAATAGGCTAGTAAGTTCTATAGCCCAATTATATACTCCTCTTTTTATGATCAGTAATAATGGTTGTTTTTATTTCTGAGGCATGGCTGTCATTACTGTGGCTGAAATGTGTGGTAGGATTATACAGCAGAAAGCTGTGTTGGTATTAAACCACAATTTATCGTGGAAAAAATATTGCTTGGTGAATTGAGGTGGCAAATCTTGTCCCTGGTGATTTCTTCCCCTTAGCTTCTCTGGCTGGTTTATGTCCCCTGTATGCAGAGAATGGGTCAGGACCAGACACAGGTCAGGAGTATGAGCCTGGGGGGACCCACCGGTCTCTCCTCAGGCGCACTGGGTCTCAGGCTCAGCCATTTGTGTGCAGTGGTTTTGGTTACTTGTTTGTGCTGTGATGGTAGCTGGGCACTGAGGATTGTCGCTAAGGTCTTGTTTTTCCTAAGTGTGTGTTAGCAACCTGGGATCCTCCAAAGGACGGGTGCAAGCCATCTCTAGAGCGGCTGACAACGGAGTTACTCTGTCCTATAGTCTCTGGCATATGTTGCTTATGCATTTTGCTCATGCAGTTGCACATTGAGTAAACAGCCAAGAAATTTCAGTGGAAGGTGAAAAAAAACATAGAGTTTCTCAGACTGGTCCGAGGCGTCTCAGCAGGGCAGGCAAACCTGCATTTTCCTGCCCTAGCCTGAGGGCTGGAAGAAGTGGGACAGGGAATGATGCAGGGAGAGGTCTGCGAAAACTGGGACGTGACTCATGCTCCCTGGGGTGGCTGGAGAGGGCCCAGAGGCTGTGACTTCTCTCCTGCCCTTGGAGTGAACTCTTGTCCACCTCATTTGGGCCAGGAGCTGCCCTTAATAAGCTGGTGGGACCACTCTGACCCCCATTAAAGTTTCACCTCAGTTGCTTCTTGCTGTCTTAACCCAGGCAGCTTCTGGAAAGATGCTCATCTTCCTCCTCACTGTCTTTTAGCACCTGTCATAGGACTGTTACCTGTGTGGTTTTTGTGTGTGTGCATCACACTCTTTGGATTGTTCCCGTTCTCTGTTTTCAGCTTTTCCAAGTTGAAGCATCTTTTCTTAATGGTACGTATTATCTTGCTGAGATGGAGAACACCCTATAGGAGGTATGGGGCACCAGATGTGTATGGTGGCAAGGCTTTTTGCTGCTGCAGTGGTGGATACTAGCTGGTATGTAGTGTTGCTGTCCACAGCCAGGAAAAAGAGCAACCTAAAGGTGAAAAAAACATTCTGTTTTTCTCAGGTGGACTACATGAAGCTCTGAAAGTGATCTCTTTCTATGAGTTCCTTTTATATTGGAGATGTTATCTTGCATTCAAATCTTAAGTCACGTAATATAATCATAGGTAAAAATTTTTCTCTTTGTACCTCCCATCCTTATGCATGTGAATACCTCAGCCCAGTTAGAGATGTTTCTGATACTTTTCTCTTTCCAAATGATGTTAGTAACGCACTACAGTGAGCTAAGTTTCCTAGCGTTGCTGCATAGGGACTTACACAGATTATTTTTTTAGGGTCCTCTTGTTGCTCTTGTGACTTTATATGAAATGGCTGACAAAGACCAGGTGCAAATCATCCATAGCAGCATGTGGAGTTTGGGCTCACAAATCCACAGGGAAATGTTCTGTTATCCTGTTAGCATAAGCAGTTTCTCAGCTGATGTAAATTAACACAAGGATTCAGATAACGGACAGACTCACAGATGCTGTTTCTAGAAAAGCAAGTTGTGAAGGACTCTTGAAGACAATAACCTTAAACTGTATTTGCCTGCAATGGATTTTTTGAAACTGGAGCAAAGAGAATAGCGGGGTGAGCTGTTAAAATTCAGCTTTAGAACTGGCAGGAAAGGTAGTGTGAGCTTCCACAAGCACTTGTTTCTACTGTCTTTTGTTCTTGTTCTTAATGTGTTGCTTAATTAAAGAGCACAAATCTAACCTGAAAATGTCTGTACAAGTACCCACACTCCTCTTTCCTGGGTTTGTCTGCAGGAATGTTAAGACGTATCTTCTTTGCTGGTGGCTCCTTTAGCTAATAAATAAAATGAAGGCAGCTGTTTCAGTTTTCAGATGGCGCTGGGCATGATTAGCATAGCCTGCTGGAGTAGTAAGGATTAAACAACATGTTCAGATCACTTCCAGGCTCTTCCTCAGGGCCCTGTTTATTAATTCAAACACCCCCTCCCCAAGGCAGCACAAAATAAATTGTGTTTCCTCAATCAACACAGCTGCTGCTGCCTCACTCGCTGCCTGCCTGGGGCTGATTACAGGAGCCACCATCCCCTGCTAGTGAATCTGTTGTAAAGTATGAAGGTCCTGGCTCTACATCTGGGGTAGGCTGGAAGGAGTGTTGCTGGGGTTTAGGAGGTACAGCAGGAACATATGTAATTAATATGATTATGTTGTCATAGAATCATAGAGTGCTTTGGATTGGAAGGAACCTTAAAGCTCATCCAGTTCCAACACCCTGCCACGAGCAGGGATACCTTCTACAAGACCCGGTTGCTCCAAACCCTGTCCAGCCTGGCCTTGATCACTGTCAAGGATGGTGTTCACCTCACAGGGAAGAATTTCTTCCTAATATCTAATATAAATCTACCCTCTTTCACTTTAAAGCCATTACCCCTTGTCCTATCACTACATGCCCTTGTAAAAAGTTCCTCTCCAGATTTCTTGTAAGCAAGAATGAAAAGTGTGTATATATACATATATATAGCATGATAGTATATATATATTAATATGCAGATAATTTCTAATTATCTAGGTCTTGGTTGAGAACTATTCAGAAGGAGTTATGGGTTTGCTGTGTCTTTTTTGTGGACTAGGAAAGGGATTTTGAGCCTTTTCGTGGAAGGAGAGCTCGGCTCCTACCTTAGGCAATAAACTATGTCCCTGATGTAAGGCCATGCTGTTGTCTCCTTGAATTTTCATTCTCATGCTAAAGTTGGTTCTGTTGTAAATCTACTGCTTTCTGTAGATGAATATTGTGAATTTGGTCAGTGAATGTTGTCATGTCCCTTTAACAAATATAATAATGTATAACTACACCTGCAGAAATTAATTAGTTGGACTCTTACTAATTACCTGAGAATATTTATAGTCTGACTTGCAGAAGGAGAACTTATTATCTAAAAAAAAGTGTTTGTAGAAATGTCCCAGTGTAAAGCACGTTATCATAAAGCTGCGTTTCAAGAACAAATGTTAATACAATTTTTCTATTGAAATAATTTGATTTCAGCCATTCTGGTTCATAGAGGTAATGCATTTATGCCAAGCAAATATTCTGAAGTCTTCCATAATGAAATTGAAGAGGTTAGAAATGAAAATTGTGTGCTTATTCCTGCAGCCTAGTTCCTTTCCCTTGCAGGATTGGTTCCTCTAGCATATATGCTTGTTTTACTTACTGCAAAAGATCTTTTCTCTGGAATTAAAATCAGAGCTTTTGATTTTGTTGAGTGATTGTTCCATAAAGCAGATAACCGACTCTAACATTAAGCAAAGAATTTTGTGCAAGCAAAGAATTGGGAGTTCTCTTTACTCTGGCCTAGAGATGTGGAGGGATGGGAAATCAGATCTTCCTAGTGGAAATTCAGACAGGCATGTAAGTGCAGAAGGACAGTGCCCTGCTTCTATGTGGCAGTATGTCAGATATCTGACCAGTAAGACCTGCTGTTGATATCAGTGATTAGGAAAAAATAAATAAGTTGCTTAACATTCAGCAGTCATATATTTTAGATGAATAAAGGACGATAGTATTTCTTCAGTTCTCATTACTGATGTCTGTTGTAGCTGTACTTTCAGGCCTTGTCTTGGCAGTTTGGCTTGGCTTTCCCACAGGCTGGGATGATGAGGAAGATCTGAGCCTAACCTAAGGTGTGTCTTAATGAGTTACAGTGACACAAGCTAGCTGGGAAGTGGAAGGGAAGAGAAATGGAGAGGATGAAGTAGTAATTAACTGTGTCTTTTAATAAAGGCCAAGCTACTGGAGAGGCTGAGGCAGGTGCTGGTTGAGTGCTTCCTGGGGAGCTGCTCTGTGTGCAGCTGGGGAGCTCTGTCAGAGATTCAGAGAGGCTGAAGCAAGGTAGGATTATGACTTAGCACCGCTGACGTCTGTGGATGCTTTCAACCTTGGTCTAACAAAGCTCGTGGTAATGTTCTTGTGTTGCTTCATCCTCAGTTGCTATACAGTCCCCAAAGAGTTTTTTGCTGTTGTGCATAGTGCCGCAAACCCTGATTTAAGATGGTTGAAATGCTGCCTGCTGTCACTCTGTTAGCTCCTATATACAGCAGCTCTGACTGTGGCTGCGCAGTTAGTGGGTCCTCCCATGAGGTCATCCTCTTATTCTAAAGGTTAAAGACACTGAAATTTTTCTGGGTCATTCAAGCATTTACTTGTTAGTTTGAGTGTGTCTGCCTGGACTTGATAAAATAGCAGCAATTAGCATCATCTTTCTGAGAAACAGGAGCGATCTTATCAGATTTTGGGAGGAGGTTAATGCTAATGCAAGTTATTTGTATGGCTTCACATTGAAGAGTTTCAATTTGCAGCATGAATAGTTCAATTTCTATTTAGGGTGCAATTCCAGAGGAAGTGTAATTACAGTTAAGGGGTGTCACAGAACTGGTGAAGCATTAGGTTAGGAAGACACAGGAGATACTCTGTGAAAACGTATTAGGGTTATGCCTTGCTAAATACAGAGGAGGCATAACTAAACGAGAAACAACTTACTGCTCAGTTTGATATTTCACCTTTCAAAGTATGAATGAATAAATAATGCTACTGTTGGTTTTGTTGACTTGATTCTTGAAACATCCACTTCTGTTAGAGCCACCATATATATATATCTGCAATTCTATAAATTTCTAAAATGTAGTTACCTGCACCTAAATTAGAATTTCTTTTAAATCTGTCATATTTGAGCTATTTTTGTTAACAAGATGATTGTTCAGTACCATCTCAAAGCATACATAAATCTGCTCGCTGGCAGAACTTATAATTCATTTGAAGTGATATTCATTTAATATGGACAAAATTTGAAGATGCCCATTTTTCTTCACTTTTGCATTTGTTTTTCCTTGTACAGTATGAACACCTGATAGTGACCATAGTCTTTCCCTGTACATATCTACTCGATTATACTTTGCTAAACTATTCATTTGCAGCAATCTCTGCTTTTAGCAAAATATTGAGATGCAGGCAAAGCTGTCAGATTGCTCAGTGTCTGAAGCAAGCTGCTCATTACTGTTGCCTCTCAGCTGAATTAAACTATTAAAGGCATTTATGAAGTATTTGCATTGCTTTCTCTTACAAATATCGAATCATGGCTATGCCACCATGAAAAAGGAACTAATGCTCATCTTGTGACATATTTCTTCTAAGACAAGACGGCAACAATGTTCTGTGGAAAACATCTATATACAGAACACATTTCACAGTGTTTTCCGGTTGTTAATTGCTAAATCATTTAAACAACAAACCTCTCTATTGCATCCAGCTTGTCATACTGCTCTCAGCAACAAAGGCAGAGCTGATGGGCTAAAGCCATCAGCCATGGTTTCACGAGCCATGTACGCTGAGCATACACATGACTTAAAGCTCTGCTCTGACGTGCTTAAACATGTTGTTAAATTGGGGCTGGTAAGAAAAATGAAGGAAGGGGGCTGCAGAGCTGTGAAGAAACCAGATTAGACCAAATGTCTTAGTAGTATTTTGCTCAAGAAAGGCCTCATGGCACTGGGCATCTGTTTATTATCTACTGGGAGTCAGATATTGCTGTTTCTCAGAGGCCAGGTGTTATTCTGTGGTGTCCCAGCACCAGTGGTCTGAGGTGGTCCAGCATTATTTCCCTATCACTATTGAATGATCACCTCATTATGAATTTCTACAGCTTCTTCAGGACAGAGCTGGGCCTGATCAGTGTCAGGGGGAAGAGTTACAGAGAAATGACTTTGGCATTTGGTCCTGGTATCTCCGTGGAGGTAACAGCCTACTGCAGTAGCAGTGTGTGTCAGGTTAGGGGTTGGGCACACCAATGTCCCTGTGGCACAATCACACTGCATGCTGCTGTTACGCTATAGGGAAGAAGGAGGAAATCAGAAAGCAGATATGAAATCGGAAACAGTGAGAATAACAGATTGTGCTATTGCAGAAAGTGAATCTGCTGGATGATGAGCCTATCTTTCTGAAATGCTTTTTAGTGCTGGATAAAGTTATATGGGAAACCACACAGGGAGAGATGCCAGGCTTTGAAGATAATCCTCGTGTCATCAAGGTTTGTGCAAATGGTGTGTGTGAGAAGATGGACCAAGAAGTGGTTCAGACCTGTGTGAATGCTCAAGTAAAATCCTCATACTGATTAGAAAATACAGTCTTTAGCTCTCAAGGAAGTGATTCCAGAGTAATCACACAAAGCTGGGAGGCTTTCTACCTGAGGGAAAGGAAAAAGGGCCTTGGTTTATCTCTGTGAAGGGATGATAGCCTCAAGCTCTCCTTGCCCTCAGCTGTAGCTGGAAATATCATGTAAATGAAAGCAGTTGCAGCTGGCCAGGAAGTCTGGGTGGTGCTGAGGCACAGCTGCTTGCTTTGGTATTGTTGTATGGTTTTTTGCATTCCTTTGTATCAGTTCTGCTACTAATACAAAAGAAAATATCCCAATGTTTTAACAAGTGCCATTCACTACAAGCCCAGTGACAATGCCCTTCCACAGGCAAGCATTCTGCAGAGCACAGAGGCATGCTGCTGCAGGCTCATCCTTGGCAGCAGGGAACTCCGCAGCACTGCAGATGAGGTGTTTAGAGGAGTGTCTGCATTTATGTTTTGCTGCTCACAGGAGTCTTTCCCAGCTGAGAGAATTTGCCCTGTGTTCACTAAGTTTGGTTCACCTCAGATAAAGGGGTGTGGGACAAGGCTCAGTGCCTCTCAGACACATAATGTTGAGTGGCTTCCTTAGGTGCGCTTGCCGCTGTGGCTAGCTCTGTGCAAAGCACAGGTACTGGAAGAAAGCCGACTGCTGAAGCTGCTCATTTTCCTGCCTTCCTGTCTCTGCTCCTGGGCTTGTTTTGGAGCAGAAGGCTTTTTGCCCTCTTATGTCCCCACACTTTTCTTTTTCATAGCTGTCCTTGTTTCTAACAGGGCTGGTGCACCTCTTCTCTCCCACCGGAGATGCTGGTGGTGGGGTGGGCAGCTGGCTTGGAGGAGGTGGCCTTGGCGTGAGTTCTGTGAGCTGAGCTGGGAGCTGACCTCAAAATAGCTGCACGTGGGAAAAGATGCCAGAGATGCTGTCACCTCTGGTGTCCCTCTTTACAGGTTGCTGAAATATCGCCTTGTGGGAGGACAGGGCAGAGTGCTGGGGCGCCAGATCTGCCTCTAGGCAGTGCTGGAGAGGGGGGCCAGGAAAGAAACAATCTGGTTGGTGGCCTTTTGACTTGTTGGCTGTAAATTTGTGATCTTATCTATGCTTGGGCATGGGTTGCTCTTGTCTGGAGTGGAAACATGTATGAAGAGTAAGCACATGAAGTAAGAAACAGTACAGACCCATGGTCCTTGGAGTGACCTCCTGTTGCCCCTTGACACCTTTCTAAAGTCTGTCTCTGTACTAAATAACACACTTGGTATAAAATTGTCTGCCTTGTCTTCTGTGCTTTATTGCTTGTAAATGTCATTCTGAAATACTTACTGGTGCATTTCTATTATTTAATAGCCATTTAATAAGATGGGATAAAGATTTTACATTTTGGCTTTTGCTTTCGATTTTACAGGCACCATTCACTGCAGTAATGGCTCTGCTAATCAGTTTTCAGTGCTGTGTGACTGAAGTCTAGCGCGTCTGTCTGCTCTGGGCCAGCCATAATCTGAAGTTAGAAACATTTCTTCCCCTTCACTGAAAGCAATTGCCTTTGTGTTTCTCACTTTAATTTGTGCCTGTTATAAATGTGGGGCTGTCGAGGAACTCTGTCAGAGAGGGCACACAGGCCTCTGGAGTAATTTAATACTCGATTCTTTTTGCAAACTTTTTGACATAATGATTTATCCTATACTTTATTGCTACTTTTTTTCATTCTTACAACTTTGTATCTTTTGACTGATAAATATTTATAATATCGTAGAAATAAATTCAAACTAGAGCCAAGATATAACTTTTATGCTTTAAAAAGAGCTGAAAATACGACAAAAAGATTCAAGTGACCAGGAAGCAAATATAATGAGAATATGGAATAAAACAGTTGCATCCTCAGTGCAGGATAATCCTTAATGGATTTGTTTCCTTATGAAATGTGTTAGAGCACTGAGCTCCCTTGAGGGATGATCTGTGTGTCCTAGCCTGGGGAGAGAGACACAGAGCTGATGTCCTGGGTTCTGATCCAGGATACCTGTGCTGTGTGTGTCTCTGCCTGTTTCCTTACCCATCTCACCTATTTGGTGATAATTAAAGCAGAGCAAAATGTTCTTTCAAAAAGTTCTATAAAAATTGCATGTACTTGAATTAGCCAAATACTGAGTAATTTCACTCCAGTCAGTCTGTATCATCCCATTTCTTTCTGCCGCTTTCAATTAATCAGTTGCTGAAATTGCTGACAGCATGGGACTCTCTCTTCTGCTCCCTGTCTCTCCACTTAGCACGTGAGAAGGTGATGGGCTAAAGACTCTTGTCATCCCCTTCTGATGTGGTTTGGCAACAGATGGCAACAGGTCTTTGGGGAGAACTATGTAGTTGGTACTTCCAGCATCAACATAATATTTCAGTGCCACCTGAGAGGGGGACGTGACATGAACCTGAACTGGCTTCCGGCCTCAAACATTCTTTTATCAATTAACAGAACCACTGATGGATGTGACACAGCCTTGGGAGTGTCTCTGTGTCCTACAGGATGTGATCTGCTGTTCATAGTGATGATGGTCTGCTCTATCTGGAAAGTTAGGGGATATGTAAATTGAATTTATAGTAGATTTTTCCCCACATCTGCTGGGTACACTGTGTTTGTTTATTCTTGAAAGGATAGAGTGCAAAGCCTGATGCTTTAAGGAAGCAGAATTATGCACAGGGTATTAGGTAAGTACTACAAGTAGAAGTCAACAATACTGAAACTTCATTCAGGTAAGTTTTCCCAGGGAGTACCTTCAGTTCAGTGCCATGCAAATGCTGTTTGGTAACCAACTGATGTGCTGAGGAGTGCTGGTTTAGTTAACCTGACACACAGCATCCATGCTGCTAACTAGAGCAAGAGCTAATGTTGGAGCTAGCCAAGACATGGCTTACCAGCACAGGTGTGCTGGTAACTCACTTCCCTGCCACTGACCCAGCCATGTTTGCTATTCCTGTTGCAATGCCTGCCCTGGGCCTTGAGAGGAATGAATTATGTGAGGTTTCATCAGAGGAGAGACTGCTGCAGTGCACAATGCCAGAATGAGGATTAGCAGCTAGGATCACATCTCATAAGTAGGCAGGAGGGATGAAAGGGCGAGGAGGAGTTGCCACATTAAAATAAAAGGCCCAGGGAGTGCTGAGATGACAGGTGTGCTGAAGCTAAAGAGCTCTGATATGTCAATATCTGCTTTGCACAACTCTGGCTTATGAGTTTCAGCCAGGTCCAAATGGTGAGAAACCCCCAGCTCATCAAGAGTGGTCACCCTATCTGTGAAGGCACTGGAAACAATTCCATTAGTTCTCACGCTTACATTTAACATGGGTTTAGATCCTCAGTTTGGTTTCAGTGCCTTTTTTTTTCCTTCTTTCTTTTTCTTCTTTCTCAAAACCAGTATTTCACTCACAGCAATGGTTTTCTCCATTATCCTCATTTTGAAGGCGCACGCATATTCACCAGTCTTAATCATGCCTGGTCATACTTCTTACAGCTCATAGATATCTTCAGCAGCCCCTCATAGGGAGTATGCTTTGGTATTTTGGCGATCTTCATTCTCCAGTTCACCATATGCTGGAACAGATTTATGAAGGATTACATCTGCATAATCACCAACCTGTTTTATGGCATCAGATGTTCCAGTTGGCAGCACCAGGTGCTTTCTCCAGTCTTCCTGCTTTTTCCATTTTAATTTTGATCACTGCCCACAGAACAAATGATCCTCCTATGGCCACCTAAATGGCTGCCATTTTCTTATTACCATATGGCTCATCCCTCATGTTCTGACATTGCCAAGCCAACAAGCTTTGCTGCCTTGTTTTTCTTACAGACACAGGGCTGTTGGGCTGTTTGCACTGTTTGGAGATATGGTTTGAGCAACTTCTAACAAGGCAAAGTGATCTCAGTATTATGTTTCTCCCTGAGACCTCTATACATATTTGCTTCATCCTACTGTAAATAATCCTTCAATCTTATCAGCCCACATGTCTGTCTTCTACTTGGTGAAATGGGATGGGATGTGGCCAGGAGTAGCTGGAAAAGGTGGTTTTGCTATTTTAACCTTTCTATCTTCAGAAGAAAATAATGTATTAACTTGACAACTTGTTGGCTATCCCTTACTAGAAAAAGTTTTATTCATGCTAGGGTGGTGTCCCTCTTAGGAATTGTAATATTGGTCCCACTTGAGTTTATATCACAGACCTTGTTGTGTTTCAGGATTGTTTTTGCATTTTTTCTTTGTTTAGAACAGCCATCTGGGACCTACTGTGTTATTTACCATAGAGATAATACACAGTGATACATTTTAAACTGCTTTTTAATGTGCTTTCTGGAAAATTGTGTCTGTTGCTGTGTTAGGTGTGAAATCATCTTAAGGGGGACAAGCAATACTGGCATTTGTGCAGGCTTGTTGATTCTGACTAACATTTGCATTAGATAAGAACAGTAAATGCTGTCTTCAGTGAAGAAACGCTTTGCATTTTCTCAATGGTGTTTTAAAGCGGTGTATTGCTGGTTCGAGTGAGTCAGCTGAAATTACAGAAAATGTTTCCTTTAAAGTATCATCTGAATAGAAACAGCTGCCATATCACACAGAACCTGAAACAAAGCCTGGAGCAAAACTTGGTTGGCACGTAATAACCCTAGTATTAGAATCTATAATGTTTTAATTTCTTCCTTGGGATATCTTTTTGTGCATTTGGAACAGTGCATTTGCATGTGAATGGAAAAAGCTAAATTATATTCCTAGGTTCATGCAAAGAAGCTAATTTCTAACACTATTGATAGAGGAGCTTCTTCACTTTTATTTCCAGCATCATTGTATCAAACTAAAACTCCTCTTACTGCCGTCAGTGTGTTTGTCAGCTGAAGTTCTGAGATCATCTAAATATTTTATGAGGTTCAATGAACAGTGAAAATAATCTTGCTAAGACCTGTCTCAGTAGTAGATTAATCAGTACAATAGCTTCTTTTTCTTACAGGAAGTCATTGGTAGTCAACTTAGTTTATGCTTGTCTTTGCATTGACTTTTGGAGCCCCCTTCTGCAGCTCCACTAATATTGGTTCATTTTAATTCAGTGAAATTACCCTAAATTAAAAAAAAAAAAAAAAGCATGTATTTTGTTTTGTTTAGCAAACAAAGAAACAAAAAACAAAACCAGAAATATTACCCTATATAGGTACATTCTGGTGCTGTGGCATAATATGGAATATCATTTTTTGAAGGGCAATCAAAATGAAATCTTGAGTGTGTTTGAAATCAAAATGATCTGGAGGCATGGCAAGCACAAGGCGTTTTATTTATTGCTAAGAAGTTTCACATAGAAGGGAGATAAGAGTGACTGGGTAAACAAGTAGCTTTAAGATAGGAGATAAAACTATAAAATGAAGGCAGTAGACTGATGGACAGAAAGTGTTATGTCTATTCTCTGAGCTATATTATCAATTTCACAAAGAATGAAGCAGCAGACTGACTTTTTCACCTCTTTTGCTGGCTATGTGAAATAACAGCCACTGTATTTAGTCAAATTGTCACTTTAGATTAAGTATTTCTAGAAACTCAGCATAGAAATACAATTAACACACTGAAAGCCTTTCCTGAAAGGGAAGAGAAGGGTAATGGTAAGAAATGAATGGAATATTCAGAGCAACCCTTACTTTATAATATTTAGGGCTGGCACAGAATGTAGATGTAAAGGATCATAATCTCCGCCTGCTCCTGCTGGAGCTCTCACTTTGCTTAAAAGGAGGATGTATCTGGGTCTTAAAAACTTGCTAATGGTGTGCTGTGCTAAAGGCAATTTGCCTCTAATATTTTAAGTGGAACTCATTTCTTTCCTACTCCCTCCCCCCGTGTGGTGGTGGTGAGGGTCAAATTCAAAACTGAGGGTAAAACACAACGTAAAGAATGATGGTGGAGTGCAGATTGGCTGTTGTGGCTAACTCATTACTGTGGGCTCCTTGTCATTAAACTCAGAAAGACATGCTTTGAAGTCTGTATAGATCTTTTAGTGCTAAAGCAATAGGGCTTTGCTGCAGTTTATTAAAGCAGTCAGGGTGAGATGTCTGCTTCAGAACTTAGTGTGCTAAGTGTGCTAACTTCTGAAATTAAAGACCTCAACTGGAGGTTAAAAGGATAAAGGAGGTAAAAAATATAAATCTGAGAAATATCATGGAAGTGTGTTAAAGACTTTCCCTTGGTTTTGACTTACTCCAATGTACCTGTGTGTTGTAGAGACTACAACCACCAGGTAACCTGATATAGTGCATTGAACCAAGTTACAGTCAAGAGCAAAATTAAAAACAACCCAAAAACCCCAACCAAAATTGTAGGTGGAGAGGAAACCTTTCACTATTGACCACCTTTGCCTGAAGCCTAACTATCGAGTCAATTCTGGAAACAGTTTAGTTTGCCCTGTAGGTGTTCTTTTATTTAAATGGCATAGCAGGAATTGCATCAATACCAGTAAAGGCTCCCCAGGTATTTTTTGTCTTAAGTCTCAAAGACTTTTCACATATATAAAGATTTTTTGTCATATGTAAACCCATTACTTATCTGGGCCTTTGCAGTAGCTCTAAGAAGCCCTCTTTGTAGCCAACCATCTGGAATAGAGGGAGAAGTATACCCAGATGAAGTCTGGGAGTGTGTTTCATACAGGACAGGATTGAAATTAATGATGATATCAGTGTTAACAATTTGGGGGGATCTTTCCAAATACAGGGATCCTCAGTCGTCCAACAACTTGACAGAAAGGAGTGTTCCCCACCAAAAGGTATAGCACAGTTCAATTCCACTGAGAGAACAGAAAAGAAAGTACAAGCACCAGCTCATTTGTGTTCAGTGTCCAATAGCACAGCTGTTTCTGACAAGCATGAGAATCTTGTCAGAATCACATTGGTATGCCTAGTAAGAGCAGAACACAAACTGATGGAGCCTTTGGGTGGCATCTTTGATTTCTCATCAAATTGCTCACGTTACTTTAATTCCTGTTTTCATGACTGCACTTTATTGTTAGCTGGTGGCTTGCTTGGCTTTCACTGTGTGAGAATCTGCCTGAAATTGAAGTGCTGGCTGGCTTGCTTTTTTCCTTCTAGAGCAAGGATCTCAATACTTTTCATACTGAGTATTTTGGTACTTCTTAACCAATTAAAACTGTGTCAAACAATCTGTCTTCCTGCCCTTTCACTTTACTACACCAATATTATAGATGTAGGGAACTTTAAAGCATTTATATGACTTCTCTTACACTCTTCCTGAACTTGCTTAGAGGATTGATTTTTAAAGTATTCTTCCCAATCCGTGCCCTCTCCTGACAGTGCCAGCCCAAGGCACATTGCTTGCTGTTAAGTTATGACACTCCAGACTTGAGCATGCTTCTGGTGCTTTTGCTGCTGAGGCTGTCATTAAAGAAAGGGTAATTTGTGCATGATGCTCCAAAGTGATGCCTCTGAATCTGAAATCAGGGGGTTGCAGTAAGCAGGGAAAGTTGCATTTGAATATTTATTTTGAATTTCTTTCAAAGTACATAATAATTAATGGGTCAGAGCTGCAGAGCAGTAACCATGCTTGTTGAATAAAGGCTTGCTGTTTGATCAAAACCATTAGTAATGATTAAAATCAAGATAACAGCTTTCATTTCTCAAACACCTTCTAGGCAGATGAATCCTCAGAAGCCCATGGCAAAACTATACAGTGTACAAAAGAATTGTTTTATCCTCACTGACTTCCTGTTGCCTCAGGGGCATGATACAGCAGTTGTCTCAACTGAGTATGTGTTAAGCATTGCCATGCTGTAGGGAGGTTTAATCTGGAATTTTCCCAAATGTTTGCTGATGGCGTTTATCATTTGTATGAAAGGCCTCAGTACTACAAAAAGCAGATTGATCTTGCCTGAACCCTCACTTGGGAAGGGAAGAGAACATCCTGCTCCCTTTTCTCCTGGCACTGTCTCTTAGCTGGCAGTGTACCTGTACCCATCATTCTCATTTTCTTGTTCCACTTTCAGTCTGGTATGTTGATAGGTGTGGGAGTGAATTTATTCCTGTAAAGACAGTATATTAGGGACAGAAGAATTTCTTTTATCAACTAACAAAAAATATTTTCCATTCACAATGGCATTTTTCACTGATGTAACAGCTGAACAGCTTAGAAAACTTTAACTGCAGAGAAACTGCAGTTTCTCAAGGGGGGGAGAGGGGAAGGGTTAGGCTCAATTAGTTTATATTGGATTTAAATAATATTTAACGTAACCAAAAGCAGGATTAGATCACTTGCACTAAGTTTTTAGCAGAAAAAAGAAAACAAATCATGAGGAATTTGTGCTCAAGTGGTGTTCACTTAAAGAGATGCTATTGTCATTTGGCGTATTCTGTTGTTATACAAAAGAGAGCATCCTTTCTCAAAATTATGATCTGTAGTCAGATATTAGTAGGGGGGAAGATAGAAGTAGAGGTATCAGTGGATGTGCTAAATTGTGTCAAATTATGGGCAAAAGTTTTAGAAAGCAAGAGCTTTTTTTCCCTCTAGAGACGAGACCAGCCAGGAAGTTATATCTTTTCTACAAAAGTATGTAAAATCTGGTAGGCCAGATAAGGTTTTGCAGTCCTCAAATCAGCTATCATTGTCTAATTTTGATGTGAGAGCGACACTGTGGTAAAAACGTTTTGAACACTATATCATGTCATAATACAGTAAGTTTTACAAAACATAGTGTTATGTTTGCCATTATATTGATTTGTTACTTGCACACCAGATAAATCAGTCCTTTTATAATGAGGATTTCAAAGAGCAGTCCTGAATTTAAATATGTTAATACCACAGAAATTGCTTGTTTGCATCTGTAATTTCTGGTGCTTACATGGCTTCGGATAACATACAACTTCTTGCATAGTCTTCAGTTGCAATGCAATAGGTTTTGTAGCTGTAAAAACTTGCCATTGTGTACACTACTGATTTTAATTAAAATTCTCATTGCTACCTTTTCCTACAAGAGATTGTTGGACATAGCTAGAATTTTACGGTTAGGTGCACATATTTTTATTGCAGGGAACAATTTACCAGGCTGGCTTGCAAATCCTGTGGATTTGATCAGTGCTCTCTAGTATTCTCACCATCAGAAGTGTTTGTCAATAATGGGGTTAGGACAGCCTGATTTTGGCACTTGTTAGGAATGAAATGGGACACTGTCTGAAGAGCACTGTCTGAACTTCTCAATTCCTTTGTCTTAGACTTTCATCTCATTTCAATTTCATTTACTTGCTTTGGGACTCTAAATTTTTCTAGTGCTTCATACATTGAGCTCTCCTGCCTCTTCTGAATCCTTTCCTTTACATAGACTTTTACAGAGAGATGTGAGATTAGAGCATCTCAAAGATATGTTTCTATGAATTGTGATTTTTATTATGTATTAACATTGCAGCTGGTTGCACGACAAGCTGCCCCAAAAGGTACACTGGGAAATGTTTCTTGCATAGACAAAAGTAGAAGGCAAGGTGAGAAGGCACTTACGTTCCAACCCCATGGCAGGAGGGTTGGAACTAGATGATTTTATGGTCCCTTCCAAACAAAACTGTTCTATGACTCTACTTTGGGTATAGCAACTGTCTAAGCCTTCAGTGAGGAAAGAAATACACCTTTCTGGAACTTCTATAGAACCCCACTGGAACAAACTGTCATAGAGCTCTTCATCTAAATGGATAGTTGTCTAAGAAGAAATGAGCCCTAGTTAAAACAGTCCATTAATTTCATCAGTTTAATACAAATTCATGCTAGTCCTAATATGGCAGATGTAAAACTCAGTAATATGTCTGTGGCTTTGCACAGTGGCTTCTTATGGACCCCCAAGAGGCGTCCTGTACCACCTTTAGCCATGCTGCAGAATCTCCCTGTGATGACATCTTCACTCTGTTCTGTTGACAATGAATTTTTGTAACTTTCAAAATTCAGCTGATGACACAGCTTATTCAGTTGGCTCGTCACCACATGTATTTATTGTTCCTTTTGTTTTCCATCCTTTTTAGCCCTTCTGAGCCTGAATGGTAAATGAATGCTCTAATTAGCTATTCAGCAAAGGTAGGAACTCCTTGAGCTTTACTGGCTACTGAAATTCTATCTTTAATACATGTGCTTCTAGGCTGGATGTGATTTATGTACCGTAGAATAGTTACTAAAAACCCTGCTATTTCATGAGGAAGAAAATGTGCTTTTTTAGTTCAATAGAAGACATTTTTCCTATGTGTTCGGCAAAATGTAACTAATTTCTTTAACACTTTCATTGATTGGATTTTGCAATTCAAAACATCTTTTACTAGTACACTTGTATGCATTAAAGTGAAACAATTTGTCTGAAATGAGATGCTTCACGCTCAATTATATCTAAATTTCTCATCTACAACTCTTGATTTCAATCGTGGGTTATCTGTGCAGCTATTGAGGCTGAAACAGTGTAGAAAGGAAACGCTGTTATTTTCAATTTGTAGCAATTATACTCAGAGTGAGGCAGATGTGGCGGTTTGGAGCTTCTGCATATGGCAGAAGGCAGGCAACTTGTGGAAAGATTGACTGGTTTCTATCATACCTGCGATTGTCTTCCTGGGTATGGACTGCTGGACATGATGTCTAAAAACAAATTCCCTTTGAACACAGCAGCAATCTAAGATACAGTAAAGTCCTCCCATGCTTAGGAAGGCACTTAAGCATTACCCAGAAATAAGGCTTGACTGGTTTTTGTGAAAGATATGTGGGAATGCTTTCTTGAATCAAGGTCATAAGTAGATGCCTGAACTTTGCTCTGTTTTCATATGAGCGTGTTAAAGTTGGTGGTGTTATGTGTATGTGTCCTTTGAGGCATACAAACAAGAAATGGAGAGTGTTAACGCAGCCTGGATGCACCTACTCCCAGTAAGTTTGATGTACCCAAGAGGAGTAAACCATGCTACCTTTATTTAATTAATGCAGAGTCTGGAATTAAGTGTCTACCACAGTACTCCCCAGAATTGAATGGTTGCAGACTGGAGCTGAAATCCTCAGTGCACTGTTGGGAAGTTGAAAGTGTATGTTGTTTGGCTGAATTGTGTGTTGTGAAGCCACTACTGATATCACTACTATAATTGTTACTCTAGTAGGACCTGGAGGACTCAGTAAAGTTCTGGAGCAATTATGCAGATTTTTTTTTCCAAGAGACAACAAAAGTATTATTTTGTCCTAATATTATTTAGTGGATTATATTTGTAAGTTGCTTTGGAGCAGTGAATAGGAGCTACAGCCCTCTGCACGTAGAGCTGTAAGCCTGCTGAGCTGGCCATCAAAACAGAGTTTGCAGACTGACTCAGACTTACAGACAATTTGTAAGTTGTACACTGATCCCCAAGGTGTAATCAATTTTTTTTTCAGTCTTTTGAATGCTCATTAGGTAAGCAACTGTGACCATCCATAAATGATCTTCAGGTTACATTTCGAGTATAAACATAATATCGGTTGTTAAACTAAGCATTGCAGATTGTAAAGGTAGCTATGGGGCAGATTTAATTTGTGCATTTAGTAGCCAAAAAAAAAGAGGAAAGTTTTAAAGCAGTCCTGCTGATCAGGTAATGCTGATTATAATTAAGCTGCATTCTGTTAAAGGTTGCTGTCAGCAAAATAAAATGCTGGCTAAGGTGAAGGATACGAAAACTGCAATGCACTACCATATGGAAAACCTGCCAGCTTACCTGCAGCCTGTGTGTTCCTCAGTCATTCTGAAGTTAGATGAGTAAAGGAGTTAGACTTGGAAAGAAATACAAATACATTATTACCTTTCATTTTGGGATTCTCAGGCTTGTATCTATTTGTAAAGCTAGAGCTTCAGCTTCACACAGTATGAAAAGTGATTGTACTATCTAATTGCTGCAAAGCGGAGAGGAGTCATGTTTTAAATTGCATTACAGAAATACCAGTAGAGAGTTTTCAGTTTCTTTAGTCATATCATTCAGAGGAAGCTAAATGCTAAGAATCTGCAAATTGAGTCTTTGTAAATGGACTGGAGTTCTGCAGGGTTTCTGGTTTGGATATTGCAGATTTCCTAGTATTCAAGATGCCTTTTGGTTTAAAAAAAAATAAGATTGCATAGTTGTCACTAAGATGCTCCTGATTAGAAAAAATCTCTAAACAAATGGAATTTTAGCTATGTCATCTGCAGTTCGGAATTATGAGGGACTTTCCTACACTATGAATTTATTCCTGTCTCATTCCTAGAAATACAGACTTTTTGAACGTTCTGCATAGGAAGTTGTTGGATTGTGCAGGTAATTTGGAGCATGTTCAAACCCTCTAATTTTTCTCTTTGTTTATCTAAGATGTTCTCTTACAACACTATTTCATTCAATAAATAAGTACATGGATGTTGTGGGTGACTGCCTTTCGCAAAGGAGATGTGAGGTTTCATAGGTATAACTCGCAGATTCTCCTAATTCCAAAGTGCAATTTCTGCCTCATGTTTGTCGTGGTTTAAGCTGTAAAACAAGCAGTTTTGTTCACTCACTTCCCCCTCCTTCTTCCCCCCCCCACTCCAAAAAGGGGGGG
>JANRGW010030075.1:24078-73440 GCA_024733675.1 Psilopsiagon aymara
CCACAAGTGAAAAACACAGTGCTGCACCAGCTACCAAGAAGGGGAAAAATGACTGCTACTGCTGAACCCAGGACAATGTTAAACAAAGCAAACCCCCAAAAGGAAACACTGTAAGTAGTTTAGGCTGACAATTTGCTCAGATTTTTCCTGGTAAATGCTGAAGTAGAAGAATAGTTTATTCCAGAATTGCATCTTATTCTCGGGTGTATTTATATGTATATCTCTGACTGGGTCTTACTTGAAGGAAAGCTGAAGTCTAGCGAAAGACTATAAAAAGATATTCTCTTTAGGTATATCTCATCTCTGGCAAAATTCACAAAAATAACAGTTGTAAAGGAACTGTGTTTACTTCAAATTCCTACATTTTGGATGAATGTGTTTTTCTTAGTGAGGACTTGTTTTGTTATCACAGATGGAATGTAGAATAAATTATTACCGTATTCATCATAAAATAGATTTTTTCTTTTTCTTTTTCACTATTCTTATATACATAAATCTCATGAATTTTGGGAGACAAGTCTTGCCTAGGAGCTAAACACCACTGTTTCAGCAGTAGTAAAGTGGAAAAAATACATTAAGAAGATTAACCCTTTATTTATTAATGAGAGGATGCTGGAGAGATGCAAGGAGAAAGGGGAGAGGGAGGCAACAGCAGAGAAGAGAGGCTCAAAGAGCCAGCCTGGGATGAGGAAAGGTTGCAGGGACATGGGTGAAGAATGAGTCTGAATTCAGTGGGGGGGAGAACACACTGGGAAGAGAGAAGAGTTGCTGAATTACAGCTAAAATAGCTGTGGAGACACATGTGGTGAGAGGAAGAAAGTAAGCAAGGTAAGTATCTGTGTCCCTTGGAGGTGACTTTGAGTTTTATTTAAAAGGCTTTTTCACAAAGTGCTAAAGAAGATCTTGTGATACAACAGGTCTCAATCTCAGTAGCTGCTTATATAGTGCACTAAGCATCATATATTTGAATTATTAGAGACTTGTGTGCTTAAGTTTATGTATGTGAGAAGTAGAAACCAAATGGACACAAGTGTAAGACCGTGCAGGGCAGCCTGCATCTGCCACTGGAACCCATTTTGTGTCTGAAGACAGTGCAGCCCCATCAGCTCCGATTGCTGTGGTAGCGGAGGCATTGCATGTGTGATTGCAGTGTGAAATTACAAAAATAAAGCTACTCTGCTGTATAAAAATTGAAGGCATCTTGTCCTTATGTGAAGGTGTCTGTCAGTCGGCTTTAAAAACAACCTACCAGAGATTGGAATTTACCAAGCTATCTAAATGCCTACAGAGAAGGTATGATGAGCTATTAAAAGAAACAAAAAAGGGGTCCTGATTTAAGCAAATTTGAGCAAAAATGCCATGAATGTGTTTCTTTTTCCTATATCTTTGACAGTGAGAGAGGACTGATGTCTCGTTTCTGTTCCAGAGCATTTCCTTGCTGCCTGGACCTGTTGGGGCCACACTGCTGGGAGGGGGGGGGCAGAAGCAGTCCTGGTATGAATATGAGGTTATCTACTTTTTTATCATGGCACCAGGCTGGGGCTGACCTGGCGCTGCAGCTCCTCGTGCTGAGGTTTCTGCAGCCTCAAGCCATGCTGGTCTGTTAACCATCCCAATCTTTCCCCACAATGCTGGGGCATAACATGCCTGTTTTTCCAGCTCTGAGATCCCTGGCAGGATGCTCTCTTCTGCCTGTGTTTAAGCCCATGTCTGGTGTCAGTGTGGGCAGCATGGGTATCAGAATCAGTAAGTTTGTCCTTCATTGGGCAGCGTGGCTTGATGGTTGAGGGTTTGACAACACACGTTCCTGCTTTTCAGTTAGTCCCAGTGCAGGGTTATAGCTGCAGAGATGGTAGTGGATGTAATTTTTATTGTATTATTGGGAACAGGATTTTGCTAGAAATATAACTGATACTTTGCAATGTTTAGTGTTGGTTTTAACAGAGAGTTATGTGCAGGCTGAAATAAAAGTCACAGTTTATATATCCTTATTTAATAGAAAATACGTACAAGATGGCTTTTATTTTTGGACATATTCCTTTCACCCAGCATCACACCTGATCTAACAGAGCAGGATTTCTGAAATTTTTATGAAATGAAGATTGCTGCTCTATCAGAAGAAACTGAAATCTAAGCCAGTGACATCCTTTTGCTGTTAAGGTAAAATACATGGTGTCTGAATAAAAGAAACCTGCTGTCTCTTTTGGTGTTTTCAAAAGGCCTTAGTTAAATGCAGACATTTAGGGCCTTGAACCAGAGAAAGGCTTGATATCACCATCTTATTTTCACAACAATTTCAAAACAAAATAATACAAAAAAACCCCAAAAACCCAAACAAAAAACCCCACAAGAAATGTAGGCCTGAGTTTTGTTAGGGACTACAATTAGAGCTACCAGAGATTAACAGTATGGTTCAAGTTCTAATTTTCCCGTTCACCTCATGATTAGAGTCATGGTTTATTTGTTCAGATCTCCAGGGTTTTGAAAGAGATCCCTGAGCAGTTTGGTACTTTCAAACTATTTCTTTAATATCTTATTGCAGCATATCACTGATACTTGACAATCTGCATATAGCTGTATTGAAGATTTATTTTTTCCCTATGCATTTTACCAATACAATATAGCCATGAATTTTTAATGTTCATTTTTTTTGTCATTTTTTTCTGTGAAATACCAATTCATACAATGAAATAAAGAAATGCTACTGTTGAATTATTATTTCTTTTTATTTGTCTGTTTCTGTCTCTGCTGGTCAAGCCAGAAAGATTATCTTCTTCCTCTAAAACCTATAGTATTCTCTCATTCTGCTGCTTTCTGTCCTTGATTATTCCATTGCAAGCCTGTAGCTGAGTGTGTAGGCTATTTAAGGTACAGACTGCCCTCCCATAACCCACTTGACTGCTCAACATAAATGAGATTTTTAATGGTCTGGTTACTTGTCATTAATTGGCTCAGACAGGCTTGAATTTTGTCACACATCTTGACCTTTATTGAACCAACAACTCTGACAAATATAAAGGTCATGAAATTCTGGCCCTAGCACCTCTTTATAGAATTACTTTGATCACATATGCCAACATTCAAATCTCTGGTCCCTAAAAGTGCTTCTATAAATACACATAATTATTTTAGCACCTGAGTGGAGCTGGAATATTAAAATATACTGTGCATTATCGGAGGTTTAAGTAATTCCTGCTCCTCTGACACCAGTCTGCTTCAGTCTTTGAAGGGAAAAAACCAATCCATTCAACCTAAACCCACCCTATTTTAAGGTTTAGTACTGTCAAAAAATATGTGCTTCAGATCCTAATGTCTTTGGGTGTGCTTTCTAGAAAGCTGTTTATGGTGGTTACATCAGGAGCAGTTCAGGGTTGCAAAAGATGGAGGCAAGGAGCAGAGACACCATTGCTGGGTGCTGCCTAGCTGTGACCTACCTTTTCATCGTCTTCATGTATCTGTCTTTTCACAACCTAAGCATGATGTGATCTGAAGAATGCTTGGTTGACTTGTGTTTGTTCTTTAAAACATGAAATACAGAGTTAGCAGCAGAGGGCCTTTTGTTTGGTAAAAACAGATGGACAGACTTGAATAGGTATCCCCCCATGCAGAATAAACAATGCTGGCAGGGTCTTCATTTTATCCTATATGAAAAATGAACTGGTTTTGCTGTGTCTGTAGAAGTGGAGGAGAATGAAAGTTTATAAGCAGTCTGTAAATCAACCTCTTATTTAAATATTGAGCTTTACACATTCTGTATGAAAGGAGATAAGTTAGGTCTGTGCTTTTGCATTGTTGAGACAACATTTAGTGCATTTGGATTAAAACCCAATGTTTTTATGACAAGGAAGTTAAACCAAACCAAACCCACCCACAAAAACCCAAACCAAAAAAACAAGCAACAAAAATCCAGAAAAACACTTATTTGTGGAGTAGCTTTTCTATTTGTGGTTGTGTTTCATGACCTAATGGTGCTCCCTGTAACCTTTTCATGAATGTAGGGCACATGTGTACTGTGTTCCTAGTCTCACAGGTCTGTAGCTATTAATAATCCTTATTTCTAGGCTTTCTTGAATGGCGCTTTTCTTTCCTTGTGGTTCATTTGTCCTAGGTGTTTGTGAGTCTTGTAGCTTTGACTTTTGTGAGCTGTAATTGGGGCCAGATGCTCTCTTGTGTCAATATTCTTTAAAATCTGTAAGGCTAAGAAGACTGCAATTTACAGTTGTGCTTGTAAATGGCAGAAGCAAATATGCTAATGAACTTGAGATATGGCTTTACATGAGAAAATTCTCAGTGGCATTGCCTTTGATTTTAGCTGCATCCCTTTAAAGCTGCACAAGCTGCATGAATTTTTTGGGTATGGTTAATGCCTGTAAGTAAGCAAGGCATTTTATGTATACCATTTCAGATGTCTGTCCTTAATTTTATGAGTAAGTGATAATCAGTCCACAGTAAGCAAGATATTGGAAGGTTATAACTAGAGAGTGGCAGTAATTCAGAACTCCCACCTCTATGGTAGGGCGCTTCTCATTGTGCTTGTGGTAGAGCACTTCTAACAAAGGCTGGAGAACAGTATGTATAGGCAATGGCAATAACTGTAAAGGATAGGGATTGTAGATCAGCCTGATTTGCTTCAGTTTGGAAACCCCATGATACAAAATACAGATGTCCTCACTGGCATATTTTGAGATAAAATGAATGAGATATTTTTAAATAGAGATGTCCTTATGCTCAGCTTAACGAGGCTGTTTATATTCCTTCATCAATGTGAGACATCATATGTTCTTCTGTGATGAAAAATAAGAATTAATAAGAGTCAGAGTTGTGAGCTGATCAACTTGAAATGCTTCTCAACTTCACATGCTTCTAGACATTGAAGGGCACCACTAACTTGTCCAGAGAAGCTGTAAAACAAGCCTGAACTATTTACTATTCAATTTTAATTGTGAAGTAGCTTATTGCCCTACTTTACTATTTAGTACTCTAAACAAACCATCCAATTTGGGGTATTTTTGTCAATGACAGAATCCTGCCAAGAGCCTTTCATTTCAGAGTAAAATCAAAATGTTTGGAGGCAGCTGCCTTCAAGTGATGCTGTAATTCTTCGTGTTGTTTCAGTCATTGATACTTCTAGTATGTTTTTCACTCAGTATATATTCTTTTCACATCAGAAGACCCTCAAGAAATTGAGACATGCATACTTCTCCTTCTAAATTGGGTTTTTGGCATACAGAATTATTATGCAACCATCAGCTTTACTGATTCCAATGATTATTAATTTCAGTGCTTCTTTTCCCCTTAAGGTGATCTTTGTTAGTCTAGCAAAACAGCTACTACCTATTCAGTATCTTAATACATCAAATATAACTGAATTAAAGCCTGACACGAGGTCCCTGATTTATCTTGAAGGTCAGCAGCTGGGCAGAAGAAAGGACAGGCATACTCAATAGCTTAGAGAAATTATAAATGTAGATATTTTGTTTCTTCATTTAAAATCATCTTTTCAGATGATAAAGATATCAAAAGGAACATTAAATGAATATGCTGCTCTAACCCTCATCCTCTTTCCCCTGTTCACTCCAGCAGATTGTGGCCACATAGAGCCTACTTAATTCTGAAACATGTAATGTGCATGGTTAGTTCTGCACCAGCACTGCAGGTGAGCACATTTTAGATCAGTATGCTCCAAATTCTTGGACTCTAAGTTCTTCCAGCAAGATGCTGTAACTCCTTGTGTTTATATTTATGATACTTAACATAATGAGACCTTGACCTTAAAGCTAACAGAATCCAATTTGTTGTCATTAATCTTGAAAGGAAGTTGGAAAATAGTATCTTACACCTTCAACCATACCTTGATATGGTTTGAAATAGGATCTCAGTATGAAATAATGGCTAGAAAGTAAAGAATTATTACTACTATGTTAAATCTCAGCTTTTTATTAGCACCCACACTACGACCAGTAATGTTTCACTTCTTTTAAAGGAATTCTTACTGTGCAGATTAAAAAGGTATTAAAATTTTCTCACACTTTAGTGCATAGTTACCATATCAATTTTTATTCTTTGAATATTTTTCCAGGTATATTGAAAGATTTTAATGCAGTATATGCTTTCTTTAAGCTTCTTCTAATCAATATTGACTTCACTGTGACATCTTATTTCAAGGTTAATGTTCCTCTATTCATAAGGTTGTAATTGTAATGAAGTATCAAAATCCCACCTGTAATTTCTTGTTTTAAGAAATCTGATAATCATTTTGCCCCACAGCAGATAATTTTGCTCTTATTATATTGAGAAATATATTATTATTTTCTTTTCCAATTGCTATCAAGATTGATATTTTTCAACATATTAGAAGAACATTACTAACTCAAAATAGACTTATGAAACTGGTAATTTGCCTGTCAAAAACAGGCCACAGATGTAGCTGAAAGAGGTATACTAATGGAATGGCACTAATGCAATTTCACAAATAACTTAATGAAGCATGTAGAGCATATTTCTTCCATTAAGTACACATAGCATGGAGTCACATCCTGCTTTCTGGGTGTGAAAAAAATTTTAAATCAGTTTAAAGATGAAAAGACTCTTCAAGGTTGTGCTACTGAAAGCTGTAAAAAGGTGGGGAGAGAGAAATGAAGACTGATAGGAAATAACAAAGAACCACATTTTCTTTGTGCCTTTCTTGAGGTCCTCAAGCTCCAGGAAGGAACAGCCTGATGAAGGGGATGATTCTTGACACTCAGGTGCTCTCAGAAGTTGTGCTGCCTTCTCCCAAAGTGATAGAGTAAGGGAAGAAACACAGGAGAGAGGATGTTTCAGATGGTGGTAAAAACATACAACCACCAAGAACCTATGTCTAGCATACCTCTGAGGCTTTGCAGAGCATTAGACCCCATTACAGTACTGTTGGGTACAATCCTTCTATGAAGCCCCTGTGAGATTTTCCTCAGCTCTTTAATATTGGCAGGAATTTATAGGCATTCCCTGGGAGTATTTATGTCCATAAAGTTCATCATAAACTTCTTAAGTGGGGTGAGGGAATGTGCACAGGCAGTTCTCTTTTCTCCAGCCTTCCTTTGTCTGTGCTTAGGTGACAGACTGTGCTGTGGAGCTGTGTGCTCACCCAAGCAGCAGTGATGTTACCTCGCCACTGCCGTGTGAACTACCTGCATGAACATGCAGGTGAGTGACAAACATGGGTCTTTCCCTGCTGCTGCCACTTCCTGCTCACATCTCAGCAGAGATCTCTATCGTTAGTCAGATGAGTAGAGCACTGAACAGTAACAGCAGCGAAAACAAGGCAAAGGAAGTGAAAAAGCATTACTATAAACCAGGGAGTTCCAGCATGAATTTATTTAAAGTCATTATGGTTTAACAAGAATGTGTTTAGAGGAGTTAAATACCAGACCCAGGACTATTCCCATAAGCCTTCCAACTCTTTACTTTCCTAAAGGTCAGTATGATGGAGCATTGAGTTGGCTTCTCGTGCTGTGAGCATGGGTTGCTGAAAATCTATACTCCCAATTATAATGTTTTCAGTCTTCAGAATGAACTCAGCCTGCCATGCCTGGTTACATCAGTGTCATTGTCCAATGCCACTAACAGTAAATGGACTGAATGCCAATACAGTGTTAATCTGCACCAGTCGGAGTGACGCAGCTCTTTAATCCCTGTTTATTTTTCAAAAAAGAGTTTAAAGTCCCTTTAATCCTTTATTTCCACGTTGAAGATTTTTGTTGAAGTACAGAAGTAGTTGCCACTATTTCCTATGGTTGGTGCTAGTAAATTACTCTGTGCATGATCTTGTTTACAATGCCAAATATCAAGGAAGTGATGTCTGTACTGTAGCTGTCCATTGCAGTACAGACTAGAGGCAAAAGTCACCATTGTTATTTTAGTTATGGTTTTACTTTTAAGGCCTTGAATTAGCAAAGCACTTAAGAAAAAAACTTTACTCATCCAAGCATTTCAGGGTATACTCATGTTCCTAGCTAGTTGTAACAGGTAATGTCCTTGGATTTTTGTTATAAATTACTTGGCTGATGAATACTTGAGCTCCTCTGGTCACCAGTAATTCATCCAAAGAGGGAAAATGCAATTTTAAGTTGGACTAAACCCCAAAATGTTCAATATTTTTCAATTTAGAAAGAAAACGTGGATGCTGTCAAGTTGAAATGTTTATTCTTGATTTTATTTAATATCAATACAGATTGATATTTGATAAAAGGAGTACATTGCAGAAGAAAACACTGCATTCTAATTGTGAACATTTCAGGTAAAATTTATTTTGGATTAAAAATATTGAATTTAGACTAGAAAATGTTGAAGGGAAATGTTCAAATTTATTCTCAGTTGTAAATGTTCAAATTCATTGTTACTATTTGCCAAGTTGCTTCAAAAATTAAATCTCAAGTCTTAAGTTGCTAAGCCTGCATTAATATCACTAAATACTTAGGTTGAAGAATTTTACTTGGAAATAAAAACCAGTATTGAAGCATCTTTCAAATTAAATGAAGTATAGTCTTTACTGGAAATGTAACAGGTAGCATATTGAAAGCTTATGTTTTTGTTTCCATATGGAACAGAATTTAGTTACCCATTGGCTTCCATTTTGTCCTTCTGACTTTCTCCCTTTTTTATTGTGCTCAGAAATGAACTTGGAGGTTGACGCACGTATCAGAATCCTCAACCCAATTGTAACACTGAGTGAAATAGCTCATCGTGGTGTGCCTGTTTCACTACTGAACAATTGCCCTGCTAAGAGCTGGGTGTTTCAGAAAATGGTACTTGGGAAAACTGCTCTCCCCTAGTATTCCATATCCTCTGAATCCATTTTTCCAGCTATGAAGGAAAAGGTTCTTTTATTCATTCTTTCATAAAAGAACATTTCTTTTATGTGAAAAGCTGCCACACTCATCTATAAATGTGGAACCCAGTGAAAGAGAATTGCAGCAGTTCCTCTCACTAAATGACCATAAACCAGAGTGAAGCTTTCACTAATCTGGTTGATTTCTTACCTTCTAGTTCTCTTTAGTCATCCATACCAACATGACCAAGCTGGAATATATTGGAAGGTTGAAAAGTTTTTTGAGTTAGCAAAAGGTTTTAGTACAAAAAAAATCCCTTGTGCTTGCTAAGTTTTTGAACAGCTGTTGTTCAGGTCATTGGAGTATCTGGCATTTCATTGAAAATCTTTGGAATATGCTCTCCTAATTACAGCTTTATCGAAGAATACTGGGAAAATAATTCACTGGTTTGTCTCATAAAATCTCTGAGGGAGTTCAATTTATGACATCTGTATTCATGATTAATTTCTATGCATTTGTTTTGCATGCAGTGCTGCTGAAGTCAATGGGAATTTGCAATGGAAACACCATAGATTTACCCACCTAATTTTTGCCTCCAAGGTAGTCCATCAGGCGTAAAGTTTTGGAAATCAGATTTACATTCCAGTTCTCAGTGACGAGGTTAATTTCCCTCTGGGTGCTACCTGGTAGAAATCAAGACAATATCATTAATTTGAGCTGTTACATTCACATTAAGCCAGCTTCATGGAAACTAACTTATTTGAAACACCACAGAGATGCAGAACAAGCAGGACAATTGTAGCAGGCGTTTTGCTGTTTCTAGTTTCTTTAATATAGGGCATCCTGGAAAAGAAAGATCTTTTGTAACTAGATGATCTTTAAGGTCCCTTCCAATCCAAACCATTCTATGAATACAAGTTTTGCCTGTTACAAGCTACTGTTTAAGGAGGAGGAAAGTCCAGCACGTGATCCGTCGGTATAAGCTTTTTAGTGGGGATACTTTTCTCAAAGCTAAAAAAAATGACAGCGTGGAATATGTAACACGTATTGATCCTTTTGTTAAATGTCAGGAAAAAAGAAAAAGAGAAAAAAGATAAATCCACAGAGTGCCAGTACATGTACTTGGCTTGCTCCATGGATTACCCATGAACAGTTTTTCTACTTAAGGGTAAAGTCTACAACTTCTTACTCTTGCAAAAACCTACTGAAGCCAGAAGCAAGGCACATCATGGTGTGTAGTTTATTATTCTTTCATGAATGCTTTCTTTCATGTTCAGCTTTCCAGCTTTCTGCTCCTGTTGTCTCTAATATTTCATAGGTACAAGGAAGGTTGGTAAGATCTGAATTCTCAGCAAGCATGATGCAGGTAGAAAAATAGTTGATACTTGTTCACCCATCTCTAATGGTATTTAACTCGTGTCTGTCTCAAGTGGGCTTTCACAACTGTCTATGGTCCTGGTGATGAATTCATAAACCCTATTCAGAAAGGGAAGAAAATCTAATTAGAGTATGAATGATATGAAATAACCCCCCCCCCAATCAGTAAACAGAAGCTACTTTGCATAAATTAAAGTCAAAGTGTTTTTACAGAAATTGAATATTTCTTGCGCTGAATGAAAGAGCTCAAGAATGAAATTGCTGGTAATTCAGAACCTCTGACATAGGAACATGTGTTAGCTTTAAAAAATATGGTATTTGTTTTAATAAAAAGCTAAATACATTATTATGCAAATCCAAACTTGTGTGCGTATGCAAGTAAATATATATTACCAAGTTTTTACACTTATTTTTTAAACATAGTTGAATTTCACAGTGGGCTATAGATGATACGTAATAAACACTTTCAGTGTTACCCTTTCTTTATATTTTAGGTAATTCTCCTACCTGAAGAATATACATTTTTCATATTTCTATATTTAAATTAAAAAGAGAAGAAGCCTGGTCCACTTTCTGCATTTTAACTATTTGTAATGTACTATGTTCATTATGGATGAGTTGCTCATAGACTTGTCTCTGTTAGGTTTCTAGCAGGGTTGAGGGGAAACAGTGTTTGTCCAGTAAGAACCTTGAGCAAATGAATGTTGGCTTCCTGTAGTAATTTTGGACTCTTCATCTATGGAAATTCCCTGTAGTCTACAAAGTAGGTGTACCAGCAACTTCTCTTTATTTTTTTTTTTTTGGGGGGGGGGAGGAAAGTCTTACTATATGCATTATGTCCTAGTGATACTATTTGCTCTCCTTTACAAGCTTACCTGGCACTGAAAGCACAGCTGAATTTGGTGTGTGCCAAATTTTGTGCTGAATTCTTCTGTTGGTGCTCAGTTAAGTCAATGAGAGGGCCACAGGACTCGAGTTTACTGCTAGCTGCCATGGATGCTGTGAGGACAGATACATGAAGTTAGTGAGCAACTCGGGAACTCTCATGGCAAAAACCATGTAATTGCAGTGATACTGTCTGGTGGTTGTGAATTACAGATACTTTGCATTAAATTATCAGCTAGATGATATGCAAACCCAGGCATTTATTGTTTCATCATCTGCAGATATTGGTGGTCTTTGGATTCTGAAAGTATATCCTACACTGTATTTTTAGAACAAGATTGCTTCAGCTGAACTGTTTTAAGGACCTGACACTGAATCTAAAGATTTATTTACAAAAATGTAATGATGCTTGTCAGTGACAGAACGTATGCTGTTGGGATTGTGTGGTACAAGCAGTTCTGTAGTAGAAACTAAATGTAAGACGTCTTCATGGAAATAACTGCAGAAACTTGAGGAATTTGAGAGGGCTGCACTGCATTCTATTTGTATCACCTCTCAGAAGGATTACCATTCCTTACCGAATGTTTTTGATTTCATAGCAAGGAGTTTTCCAGCTTTATGTTTTTTAGCATCAGGCTTAGTAGCCAAAGAGCTTTACAATATATAACTGACGGGAGAAAGAAGAAAATATCAGAAGCAAGAACAAACCTAGTAGGTTTTGATCTGTGTAAAATATATAAAATGTAAAATGTGACAGTAGAGTTATACGGAAATTACTTATGCTATTTAGTATTGATTTTATTGATCCAGATAATATAGAAACTTCCTTTGAGATCAGAGCACATCTCTGCATTGTGTTCAGCTGTATTGTCTGAATGTTTAGCATTTTGAATTTGTTAGCTTGGAGAATGACACGGGGGATGCAGCTAAGCTGTGCTGAAGGTGGAGGGGAAGCTCAGGGGACACGGGGCAGCCACTGTCTTGACAAGCTGCATGGGAGGAGTGGCCCTGCCTGCTCTCAGAGCCTTACCCGCTGGATGGCTAGACACTAACTCTTTCAGTGGGAAAAGAAAAGGCACCGTACAGCTGGGTTAGATTTCTCTCCAAAGACAGCACATGCTCCTCTGACTTAAGGATGTGGCTTGTAAACCAGTTGTCATGGCAGTCGGGAAGCATCTCCAGCCCTATTGCTCAAGGATCCCACTCAGAAAGTTCCCCAGAACAAAGCACAACAGCCGCCTGTGGAAAACCATTAAAGAAGGCAGGCAGTGAGGAATTAATGTTCAGGGAAGGTGAATGAAAGAGGTTGTACCTTAGGGAATTCTTTATTTTGTGTTTTGTTAGTGAGGCTTGAAAGACGTCTTGGTAACTAAGACTGGCGGGGACAGGATTTAGGATGTACACACCATTGTTTAGGATGTACACTGCAGTCACAGTCAGCCTTAACCTTGATATACTCAACATGCAAGGTAACAGAGATCAATACAGTGGCAGCTGTATTAGGTGTCATGGTTTAAGCCGTAAAACACGCAGTTTGCTCACTCTGAGCGGGGGGAGGAATGGGGAGAAGAATCAAAAGAATGTAACTCCCACAGGTTGAGATAAGAACAGTTCAGTAACTGAGGTATAACACAAATCACTGTTGCTGCCACCAATAAGAATAATACTAGGGAAATACAAGGGAAGAGGATACAACTGCTCACCACTCAATGACCGAGCCATGAACTGAAATCTTCTGGGTCCCTGCCCCCATTTTTCTTTTCCATCCTGCGCATGACGTGCTGTGTTATGGAATACCTCTTTGGTCAGTTTGGGTCAGGTGCCCTGTCTCTGCTTTCTCCCGGCTTCCCCTCCTCCCTGGCAGAGCATGAGACTCAGAAAGTCCTTGGCCAGACCAAAACACTCTAAGCAGTAACTGAGAACACTGGTGTTATCAGCACTATTCCCAGGCTGAAAGTCAAAAACACAGTGTTGCACCAGCTACCGAGACGAGAAAAATGACTGCTACTGCTGAACCCAGGGCACTAGGAAAAAGTTTGATGTGCATGAGGACCAAATCCACTGAAGGGTGTATAGCAGTGCGAGGGCTTCCTTATGTGATGGCTTATGGTGTGACAAGGTAGAGCAACACAGCAGCTTGCCCTCAGCTCTGTGCTGCTGTGATCGTATTGCTTCTCTTGTGCAACTAGTTGATTTACAGGCTACTTGGATATGTCTGTGCTGCAGCGAAGGTTATTTATCCCTCTGTGTTAATTGTTCCAGTGCCCTGGTTTCCCTGTGTCCTACTGTAACCTCCTCACCTGTGTAGGAAAGGTAGAGCTTGCCTTGGAAAACAAGTTTTAGCTCTTGTTACTGCTGTTGCTAAGTGACAGTTTTTCACTTTTTTTTTTCTTTTTAGGAATTGAAATTGGCAGTTTGGGTATAATAGATGTCAGATTTCTCTAACTAGTTTTTAATCTGCCCATGGTGTTTCTATTTGTGGTTAGTGAGTTTCTTTAACAGCTTCATGGAGCTGGTGTGGCTTTCCCTGTGCTGTTCTCCATTTCTTCATAAAAGTCAAGTGCTTTGTGGATCAAAGAAAAGATGGTAAAAGCCTTTAATGCATCTGCTCCCCAATTACATCCTGAGTGCTCAGATGTAGCTGGTTTAACTTACGTGACCTTGGTATTACTCTGGTTGATACTCAATTTGCAATTTCACTCTTAATCGTCCAAAATATTCAAAAGAGGGAACCAATTTTGTTCAATTTTAACCAGTGTTGCATCTGATGTAGTCAAGGTCAGTCAGAATAGAGTAACTGAGCTGAATCCTAGGATTAAATTCTCAGGGAAAATTGGACATAATCAATTACAATTAAAGAGCTTAGCAGTACAATCACAAAATTACTTTGGAGATAAGTGCAAAATGTCATCATTTGTTTATGGATTTTAGAAGGCATTTTTCTCTAAAATGCTTATGATAGTTCTTGAAATGAAAAAGGGAATTTAAGAGCAATAGCAGATTGCAGTGTTCTACTCCAAATGTAGTCTACCTGTGGTGTTCGTGATTGCAGGGCTTTTTGTTGGGTTTCAAAAATAGATGATTGAATTAAAAGGCAAAATGAATCATAGATGGAAAAGGGACAAAAAACTTTGGAACTGCACAAAAAGCATTGGAATTGTTTATAATTACCTGATCACATACTGAAAGTAATAGATTTATGGATTTGAAGGTCAGCTGAGACCCTACTGTTCACCTAGTCCAGAGTCACGTGTAGCATGGCCTAGTTGGTTCCTGCATCTTGCCAACAGCTTGTGGTCAGCTAGAATGGTGTGTTGTGCTTGAGTCCTGCGCAACAGCCTGCTGGCCTGTGACTGAGCAGAGGAGGTTTGACAGACTTTAAGGATTTGTTTAGTTAGCTTGGGAGAGGCAGTGGTTACAAATCGCATGTTTGTTACAACACTCCAAATTAATTGATCAAGACAAGGAATAACACAAGGTAAAACTAAAACCATAGCAAAGCCACGTAGCAAACAAAACCAAATTTGTGTAACCCACAGGCCTCCTGGAAGTCAGGAAAAAGGGTCAAACTCTCATTCTTTCCAGGTTTGGACAGGGACATGAGCCAATTTTCGGATTCTGGATGGGATTCGTTTTACTATTTTACCTTTTTGTGATTTCCTTTTCCTCCTTTTATGATGAGTTGAGGGGAGTACCTCTGTTCTTCGTGTCACGTCTTACATGATCCTGGTGGACCAGTTTTCCCCTTCTTACAGCCAGCTCTTCAACTGCACCTGTCTTCTGCAATTCGTGGGATAGGAATTAATGGGCAGGAATTCCTCACACCATTCCTCCAGATAATGGATGGAAGAGTCTTAGCTCTTTCCCTCTCATCTCTCAGGCAATGGGGGGGTGGAGTCCCATTTCAGCTCCTCACACCTTTCTCCTTGACAATGGATATTGGGGTCTGCTCAGTCTCTGTAGCTGTGTGTAGGCTAGGCCTAGCACCATGTGGTTCTAAAAACAACTTTTATGCCAGAAGGACGTGACTCAGATCTGGATGGTGTCACACATTGTTATTAATAGTAATATTAACTGTGATAGTAAGGTTTCATTCTACCATGACTGAAGAACCAGGAGTGGGAAGGGGTAAGGAGTATTAGAAGCAAAACTAAATCACTAATTGATGTAGTGACTTTTTAAAAAATATTTATATTAAATTATAATCTTTTCTTCGTGATATTAGAAACAAATCAGTGCAATAAAACTTCCTCAGGCATACCTAACTCACCCAAGCAATTTGGCCTATAAAAGCTGTTTGGTCTGATGTCAACAGAGGTCATATTTGTCAACTTTTTTCCCTGCCATTACATGTGACCCCACTTCTTATGACCTTGTGCCTCCCCTAATTATGGTGTCTGCAGGTCTGTGGGCAGCCAGGAATGGACACAGCATGATTCCATACCCAGCCAGGGAGATGCATGCTGTTGGGCAGAGCCGAATGCATCACCATTCCCTGCCTCTTAGCCTCTGTTAGACAAAGGAATGGTCCTGCACATGGCATGGCTCACTGGGTTCAAACATGTATGTTAACATTGGAGCTAGCTCTTCCAAGAGCTTTTAGGTCCACTTTTTGCATTCACTGTGAGGTGTGCCTATATTAATGGTATTGATTTAGCTCAGGAGCATATATCGAAGCCAGTGTGCTCATCCCTCTGTGTGTACTTTGGATATTACTGGAGAGCAGTCTCAAAGCATGTGAAGTGGATTCCTTCTAGACTGAACAAAACTAGAAGATGCACTCCAGGAATGCAGCTGAAGAACTCTCAGTGCAAATGGACTTTCTTCAGTCCATGGGAACTACATGCTAATCTGAACTGGAAGAAATGCCCTGGAATATGCACATTATGGATATCAGGACCTCAGCATCCTTTTGCTCTGTAGATCAGCTATTATTCCGTGCTGCTTGATAATGAATCTATGCATAGCCTAATAGCCATCACTTTTTTAAAAACTCAAGCAGTGATATTTGAGGAGAGTATGGGATTAACAGCCGCTTTTTCTCCTCTGAGCATTGACTGGCCACATGACAGATATGTAGCTTCATGTGGATGAAGCACTGTATAGACAGATATGAACAGCCTCACGCTTTCAGGCCCTTTCTCTCTTGCGGGACTTCAACCACCCTGATGTCTGTTGGAGGGACTGTACGGCCCGGCACGAGCAATCCAGGAGGTTCCTCGATTGTGTGGAAGACAACTTCCTTTATGCTCCACACCTGGCGGTGTTCGAGGCCACGTTGGACAGAGCCTTGGGTGATAGGGTTTAGTGTGAGGTGTCCCTGCCCATGGCAGGGGAGCTGGAACAAGGTGATCTTAAGGTCCTTTCCAACCATAACTATTCTATGATTCTATGATTGCATAGTCATCCCATCCACACTGTGACATGATTAAACCCATTTGATACTGAAATGTCATAAAGGCAGATATGGTCTTTCAGCCTGGTGTCTTCTACAGCACTGACCACAGGTTTGAACGAAACTTCCTCAAACTAGAGTAAGAGAATTGAGTTTGCACTGTAATGATCCTTGTCCAAGAGATAACATGATCTGTTCATAACCATTCATAGAAGGGTTGTGAGACACTGAAAAGAGTTGCAGGACTTTCATGAAGTGTCAGATGCTCAAGCAGCCTTATTTTGAGAGTGGATATGTAGAGGACTGAGTAAGAAAGTTGCTGGGGTGGAACAAATTGGGTTAGAGCAGAAGAGCTAAGATAAGAGGAGTCAATATTTAGAGTGGAGATGCAGACTGTTGCTGTCTAGGATAAGCAGGAAAAGAATCCGATCGATCTCGGGTATTTGTAGAGCACCCATCACTTTATTATATTTTGTAATCAATACTTCAATTTTCAGGGGCACTCATGAGAAACATAACATTTTAGAAAATTTGCTGATGAAAGTGGAATAGATCCTGGTGCCTTTCTGTTCAGACAGGTACCTAGGGAGGCTGTGAGAATCAGTGTTCAGCTCTCCAGCCGCTTTTGGAAGAGCAGAATGGCTAGCTACATGTTTCAGATTTGACATTGACTTCAAGCTTGTAGCTTGCCCACAAAGCACATGACTTTGATACAGACTGCCCATTTCAAATGTGAAATTCAGGATGCAAATTAAAGATTTATGACTTCTCTGTCTGTCAGTTTTGATTCCATCATGTGCTCATTAGTCATACCCTACTGTTTTGCCCTGTAACAGTTCTGACTGATGGTGACCACAAATATTATAAATGATCCCTTTTGATACATTAGTTAATTACAAAGGAAATCATCCATCTCCTGAGAAATTCAAATCCATCTTAAAATTTCATGGAGAGGCAATTCATTATGAGGAAATTTATTTATGAATTTACTAAAAAAAATGGACCTGTCCTCATTAAAATAAGCTTAAAGATACAAGATGATAAAATGTCAGTAGCCTACTTAACTCTTTTGATGCATGTTTCGCTAATGAGCTGAGAGACTCGGAGACTTCTCAGTTAGCACTTACAATTAAATTCAGCTAATGCAAAGCAAAAAGAGACATGGAAAGGACTTGCTTTATAGGTGTGAAAAATTAAAGAAGGTGAGGGAACACATATAATGTATATGCGTAGACTTTCTTGAAAGAATATGTAGATGCTGCTCAACTTTTTGTCTTCTTGTTAAAACACATGAAGTTTTGCAGATAGCCAAGAAGAGTGCAGGATTTAAATTCAGGTTTGCACAAATAGTGTCTTTAAATCAAGGGAGACATTGTAGAAGTGGGTATGACTTTTGCAAAAGTATTTTCCTTCCTTGATTATTTTCTGCATCTTGAGGATGGGGTTTTGCCAGTATGATCTAGTATTTTCTGTTCCTGAGGTGAGGTATGCCGTATGAAGCTAAAAGTATCTAGTTTCCTTTCCCTTGATCTTAATTTTTGACATCAAGAGCTTGCTTAAGAGCATGGACTGAGAGACCAGTAGGATGTAGTCACCTCCTGGCTGGAAGGCGCATGGTGTCTGCCTTTTAACACAGATCACTGCTCTGCCAACCATACAGCAGTGGATGGCACTCATTGATCTCCTGCCTTAAATGTTCATCATTGATTTTGCAGGATAGCAAAATGTAACTTTCTCAGACTGAATGTGCAATCACTCTTGCATTTGTTTTCACAGGTGTTTCTTTTACTACACACTGTGAGATCAGTAAAATGAAAAAGATGATGACAAGTGTTCTCAGGAATTTTACCAAATGACTGGAGAGTAGTTATGACATCCGTGTAATAGGTTTTCTTCTGCTTTCTTCCTGGCTTATAAAAATGTATTTTTTTTTTTTTTTCATATCAAAATTACAGCTCAAAGAAAAACTATCAGTGGAAAAGATGACTGCTTGTTTCCTCTCAGTTGTTTCTGTGATACTGAAAGGTTATGGATGGGTTGCACTGTACATGTATGTACTTCTTGGGCCTAAAGGTACCCCATTCTGAAAAGACCTGGCTCTCCAGCCCACAGGACAGTGGTTGTTTGTGGATACATCTAAACTGCTCTCTAATATTTAAGTCTCATTAGGCCTTGGAAAGATTTCAGATGAGCCTCAGGAGCAGATTTCTGAAGGAAGCATGGATGCAAGCCTTTTCCCTCACCTTGGTAGCCTTCCTAGCTAGGTGCCTTCTCTGTGTCATGCTCAGGAAGAAGGCAACAGCCATCCTATGTGCATTGTCAGGTCAGCCTGGTGTGCTGCTGCCACTGCTTCACTTCTCTTAGGGAGAGTTGGAATAGTGTATACTGGGATTTTTTTGAGGGTTTAAATATCATCTTCTGGGCTGGGATGAGTTAACAGCTTAAAAAAAAAAAAGGAGGAAAGAAAATAAAAATGCCATCTCCTGGGAATTTGATTTCATGATTATTTTTTGGAGTGGCAATAAATGTAATTTCTTTTGCCATTTACTTTTCCTATCACTGATTTGAATTGCAGTTTTTATGAATCTCCTTGTAATGTGAACTGAGGCCAAATCTAGCAATATGCTCCCATTTGAATCAGGAATTTTGTGCCAGCCCTTTGTAGACATCTAGGACAGCAATGGCTTCACTTGTGATTCCTATGAAACCTGGGGCAACGTATTCTTATGTGTAAAGTATATTGAAATTGTAAAAGAGCAAAATGATTCATTTAGAGGTATTGGGTCAATCAATTTTAGGTGACAAAATAGTACGTATGATAACAAAATATTTATTTTTTAATTGTATTTTATTAAGCTTGTGCATTTTACTCAGCAGTAGGTTCACCAAATTTCCCTGATAAATCCTAAATGCTGTCTTTTATGCTCTTTTGAAAGATATTTTTGTCTTTATGTTGTTTAGAGATTTTTCCCCATCAGTCCATTGGCATCTGTGTGGCAGTGACAATAAATGATCACCTTCACAATGAGCTATTATAAAACTACATGTTTTTTAGTTCAGGTCAATGTCAACTCATCACAGAGTTGACAGGCATTCCACTGAAGCTTAGTAAAAACTAGGTCAGCTGTATCATACAGTTCTTTTACTTGGCACTTAAAGGAGATGTTTAAGTTATAGAGAAAAATGTGGGGTTTAAAATTAAATCTGCTGCACTTGTGGCTCCAGTGGCCACTGCTTTACCTGGGGAAAATCTCTATGATCTGTCAAACTTTCAAGTGTACAATGTAGGCTAGCATGAACTGTCAACAATTAAAAACTGGGCAGAGCCTTAAAATCTATTGCATGGGAATTTTCTGAGATAGATATGAAGAAGTTAGATAGAAAATATAGAACATCCCATTTCCTGTCTTGTCATTCTTTAAGAAAAATATTGCTTGATATCTTATAATCTGTGAATTTGCATTGTTCCTTCAGAGTCAGAAAATTAATTACCTGGGAGATCCTTTCTAGTCCTGCCTTACCTCTGCTTCACAGTTTGAAGGAGAAGTGGCCGGTGGAAACATCTGGAAGAGCTTTGAAAGTGCTTCAGAATTCTGTAAGACCTCAAATTGTTCTTGCTTTCACGTTGGTAGCTGGAGGAGAGAAGGAAATATAAGGGTAAAGGAGATTCCATTTCCCATCTTGGGCCAAGCTGCAGCTTATTTAGTTTTTCTTGTTTAGCTTCCCATTTAACACTTCACTATAATCTATTCCAAAACCTATGTATTATTGAATTTCTTTGATCAACTCTTTAACTAGCAACATGGAGCATAGCTTCCTAGCCAAAGAGCAGAATGAGTTGGCTTGGTAGTGACAAAATCTTGTGATAAAGCTCATCAATTTAATTTTCTACCCCAGTAAAGATGGCTGTAAGGCCAAAGGCTGTTCCTACAATACTATTTAGACTTTATTGCTGGTCAGTTTTGTCCCAACATATTTTCAGCTGCGGTGTCTGAAAGTATTAGGGCAAAATGGAACGTAGTTTCTTAAAATAGTTGCTGCTGCTTAAGCAGGTTTCTGTGGAGGGAGGTGGTTGTAAACCCTTCTCCCACTAGAGCTGTGACACTGCGTGAAGAGTATTGCCACAATAGTGAGCTAGAAGCTAAATGTATCTAACATTGTGTTCTTCTATTGATTTCAATAGCATGAGCTTCATTTAGACCCTCTGATAATCCAACCAAGTGCATAATATAAATCTGGATGAGAAGATTTCCTTCTCTTAATTTAGCAGATTCAATGAGAATTTAAACTTACATTCCCCGCTCACAGTGAAAGCCTATTTCCCAAAAGTTCTTGTGGTGCTTCTGACACCCTTTTTGTGTATGAATGATCTGTGAAAGGGCTTTAAGTACTCATGAACACATTCATTAATTTGAAATTATTCAGTGAACGCCGTATGTAATTACAACTCAGTCTGTGTGTTGCTTATAAATTATGAGCTATGAAAGCTGTAGTGGGGATTTACTCTGTGTAGTTTGCTGTTCAGATGACACAATCAGTGATGTGATAGTATTGCATCTGTCTCTCAGTAGCTCTTGAGCTTCCAAATAACTTTCTCAATATGAGTATCTTCAGGATATTTGTGAACTGGGGGAATCTGTAAGGGGATTTTAGATCCTTGTTCCAGCAGGGACCTGGCTGCGAATGCAGACTGTGCTCCCCACCTGCCACACACATGCATTTGCAACAGAAGGAACCCTGGGCATGCTGAAAAAGAGAGGGAAATGGTGGTCTCTGGTAGCCTGTCTGGGTGATGAAGGGGTCAGTCCTGTGGGATGGATGGCAGGCAGCAGCTCTTCTCCACCCCCTGCTGCCTTTGAAAGAAAGAGGGAAAAAAAAAGATGAATGTGTGTCCAGCTAGCACCAGTATTAACTGTCCTAGTACCATATTTCTCCTAAATACTGTGTGACATAGGTTCTCTAAATTATTTCAGTGGGTTTTATTCTATAAATGCAAATGCTAAATGTCCTATGCACTTGAGTTGGAAAGAAGCTGCAAATGAGTTCCCCTAAATTACACAAGATTGGCTTGGCTGAGGGACTGGCTGCTGCAGTTTTGACCTGTGATAGACAGCAGCTCTGCAGCAGGATAATGACCCTTATAAAGTGCATCTGCGGTCTTGTATTTCCCTCCTTCTGCCAGATGGTGCCTTGCAGAAGAGACTGTGGAACTCTGAGTCCCACTGGGGCCTGTCCCATCTGAGTTCGGAATCTTTGGCCCAGAACTGGAACCACCCAGGCAGAGTACCCACCAACGTGCTCTTTCTAAGCTCCGCTATTCAGCATTTCCTGATGAAACTCGGCATGTAACACATTCATAATTACAGTATGTAGGACTGTTCCCTCAAGATGTAGGCTGCCACTTACATGATTCATTGAATTCATTTTCCCTCTCTTGCTTTCAAGACATCTTCCTATGCTCCCTTTGATGAATCTAATGCTAAGCCTATTATTTATACAGGGCACATACTGTCACTGAACTGGTGGCACCCATGTGTATCTCCCTTGCTGCAGTAATGCTTTCGTAATACTTAATGGTTACTGTTAAGGTTAAATCAATCATTTTAGTTATGATGAGGCAGGAAGACTGAACCCCAGTTTAATATACAAACCAGGAGAGCTTCCTTTAACTCCTTTTATTCACAGAGAGCATTAGTTCGTAGTAATGCAGAAAATATTAGTGGTTCTGTTTCCCTGCTATTTAGCAACAACATAAAGATAAATCTATCATCCCTTTTACTAAAAGTTGGTTGGACATTAATTAGTTAATCTGATGCTTTTTGACGTTTTTCCATTGTCATTTTAATTTATTGGTCAGTGAACTTACAGAAGTAACAAAAAGCAAAGTCATCTGCTTGGAAAGTGATACTGTGGAATGTTGTTTGAGTATAGTGGGCAAGAATAACAGACAGGGTGAATGAAGATGGAGATAGTATTTATGCTGGTAGCATTATGTGGTAATTTACTTAGAGCATATTTTGGTAGTTAGTGTTACTATTTTGAAGCTCTGTTGTATGACAGAAGTATAAGAAAATTGAAGTAATTCTGTTTGGTATATTTATGTTTATGCTCTGTGTTTCCAAGGAGGAGCATGCATTTAGGTGCAATATAATGCAGAATTTGTTTCTTATTCCTCCCTCCTCTGCATAGTGAGAAAAATACAAACAAGATAACTTTGCAGTTTGAAATGATATAGTGCTGTGAGGACAGTATCTGCATCTTAGCAGTTAATTGAACCTTGGCTGTATTTTTTGCTTTAAAAATGTTTACAATTTTTATATTTATTTAATTTGCACAATATGTGTGCCTTCAGAAAATAAACATGTCCAAACCCTGAGATTTCCAATTTTGGAAATAGCTGTTAATGTGGGATTTTAAAAAATAATATTAGGAACATTATTTACTCGGACCAGTATCTGAGATTCCTCCTTGGAAACATTTTCACACTTTGCAGTGCTTGCAAGGATTATTTGCTATTCAAGGTTTCAAAAGAAAAAGGAAATTGGAAAAAAATCGTACCTTTGGGTGCAGCTTCCTACAAGAAGTGATAAATGAGTTTTGCCTTCCTAAGCAAGGTCTCCTTTGTAACTTTGCTGATACTAGCTCGCTCTGGAGTTTCTTACGTACTGCCAGTTCCAGCTACAGCTATCTTGGAGATGCATCTGTTATTTCCATTCGGTAGATACTGTAACTTTACAGTGACAGCGATTAAACCCAGTACTGTAGGTTAAGTTCTTTGGGCACCAGGAGGAGCAGGGTGCAAGCTAGAGGTGTTTCTAAAAGACCTTGTGCTGCACATCGAGAGATGCTTTCTGGTGAGACTGCATAACTGCACTTTGCTCAGAAATCTTTGCAGCGTTCTCTGCAGTCTTAAGCAGACATTGTTAACACCACACAAAGCATCTGAAACACTGCTCTTCACAACACAGGGAATAGGTAGTCATGTCAAGACCATTATCTGGTAAGAGCTAAATGTTCTCTCTCAGAGAATAAAAATCCAGTGGTCTGTAGTACAGATTAGTAAATTCCACAAGAAAATCAGCTGTCTTTGGAAAAGTGAAGGTATATCTCTTGCTGTTTCTATGAATATTTATAATCATGGGCTTTCATGTTGCCACAAAGATACTACTGATTTATATTGAATCTTTCAGAAAGCTGGAAAATCAACATCAGAATCTTAAAATGGGGATGATATTGGAAACTTTCTCTTGTATGTTGTTCATTTATACTGACATAAAAAGAAGTAAAAGGCTATTAATATTTGCACTAGCAAAATGAGCATGATTCATAAGTGCTGCTGTAAATAGTCTTTATTGATGTTACTGTGCTTGCCTTCACACAAGATGTTTTCAGTCCTGGGAGCTCTGAGGACTTGTCTCAGGTTTGTAAAAAGTATGGAAAAATTGTTTTTGCAATGCACATCCTGGAAGTGTTATCTGTTTTCTTTTGAAGGAAACTAGTATTAAAAGTGGTCCCCGAGTACAGAGAATCTATTAACAGCAATCCTGGGGGAATGCTTGCTCTTAGCATATCATGTCAAGAGCAGTAGGCTGTGCCCTGTCTCACTGAGAGGTGCTCTGCTGCCATCATTCTACCCTCAATCATTTTAGACCCAATTTTATCCTGCTGGGTTCATCCTTCCCACTGGTTTTCTTAATGAGACTGGAGCAGAGCCCATGGCCTGAGGGAGCTGCCAGGTGCTTCTTGGGCACAGCCAGCATCCTTGAGCTGGAGGGGAAAGGGCCAGAACACATTGTACATTCCTGATACATGTGTGATGATCAGCTGCAGTTTAACACTGAGGTTTGACTTTATTGCTGGAACTGGAGAAATGCAGGCTGTATGTAGCAAGGAGTCCTCTAGCTACAAAAGCACCTTACAAACTGGTCACAAGTTTCTATCCTAAGAAGTGAAGGAACAAAATAGAACCTGGAGATGCCAAGTGACACAAAATTCATAAGGTGGTTTCTGCCCCTCAAATAGGAGAACTGGTAATCCAAATAGCTTCTTCAATAGGTTACCCCGCTTTTGTCCCAGATCTCCTACTAGTTTTCCTTCTTTTAGAGAATAAGGGGTAAAAGTCTAAATGGCATACAAAAATTAGCAAGCCTGGAAGTTCTACTTTCCAAATCTGGGAGTCTAAGTGATGTTGAAAGCACTTCAGATACAAAGCCTTACAATCAGCGCATTGATTTACGTGAGAGTTAGATATGCAAATACCTTTGGAAATCTGGACTGAAGAAATTGTGACTTTGGAGCTGGGATTTAGTATCCCAAGTTGCTTTGAGGATTGTTTTGCAAATGTTACTATTGGTTCTGACATGCTAGGACAATTTTCTACCCAGGACTTGGTTTTAAGATACTAATTAATTGTCAAATATTGTAACAAATAACTGCAGTGATAAAACCATATTACCGCTCAGGCTAGCTCTTGTGACCTTCAAGTATGTCTGAACCTTTAGACAGGGTTTTTTTTTCCCTACTAATACTCACTCAAACTTTACTTAATGCTGATTTATTCTCCGAGACTGTTTCACTTTAGCATCTCAGATAGGTGATTGATTGTCAGTTCAAGTCTACACTTGCACAGGTGGTTTTTTTTTCCTCAGTAAAACTGAAGCTGGAGCGTCACAACTTTGTGTTCTCCAAGTAGGTGCTTTAAAAGATGGTCTCTGAGCAGGGGCTGCCCATAAATCCAACAATTTATTACATTCATTAGTATCTAGATAAAGGTTATTAGGCAATCAATCAGGGCCATGTCTCATTACCCTTTAGTAGTTGGGATGTTTTCGAGATTTTCATTAGGGAGTCAAGTTATTTTCTTTCCTGCTGCTGAGCAAAGAACTCCTCCAAGTGGATATTGTCTAAGCCAGAGTACTGAAACATTAAGACCAGGCCATGTGAAAAATGGTGATGACTCAGGCAGTTTATTAGCCCTCCTCAAAAGAATACAGAGAGAATGTTCTTTCCAGATGGAGAAAGGGATGAGTCTTTTCAGGGGCAACTAAATATGCAAGGACTGTGGGAGAAGATATGACATGGCAGAGCTAGTAGCTAACAGTGCAGGTTTGTCTGTGAAGATAAACTGGAATGTAAGGGTCTCTGATGTGGTCTTTTATTTCACTTTTAGCTGTGAACTTGCAAAAGCAACAGCAAGATGCTGTCAGGCCATTTCTGCAGTATGCTGTAGGAGAATAGATTCAATTTTGGTCAGCAGTCACAGCACTTGGGGGGGCAAATTCTCTGCCCAATGGAACTGTGTTCATATATGCAGAGAGAGAATTAGCCTTTTGATCTAATTGGGTGCTCTAGCCATTTCATTCTTCAACCTTGGGCTGGAAATCTTATGTCACTTGCTTTTCTCATAGCATTTCAGCATTCAGTCTCTGTTTATCTGGATTCTTCAAGTATAGAGAAAAATCACCAAGATTTAAAAAATACAAGAATTGAATTTATATATGTCAGCAGAGGTTCTACCTCAGCTCTAGCAAAAGAAGTCTGAGAGGTTCCTATATATTGAAACCAATTTACTCTCCTATCCATATTATTAATGTTCAAGAAAGGTGCTCATAAGAGCTCTTTGTACAAGTCAGCAACCACATTCATTTTGCCTCTGTATGTATATGTTGTGCATAGGGATGACTAATGACTGCATGAGCTGGGTGACATTTACAGCCTAAAATCTAAGCCTGTGTGAAACTAGACCACTAATGGGTTTAGGTCCTAGCTCAAGCTTACTGTATTTTTGGCAAACATCTAACTGAAACCCAGACTGTGTCTTGCATTGGGCTTGGTTTCCCAAGCAGTGATTTTAAAGTACCCATAACACATCCCTGTCCTGCTAAAGCGTCTTTTAGTTCTATGTCAGGGTTTTGTAAGTGTAACTCCTGGTGTAAAACTGAGCTGTTTTCACTGTGCATTTCACTGTGCATCTCTCTCTGAGGATGATGGCACTTGAGGAGGGGAAAGTTTCTTACTGCTCCACCCTGCACCATGGAGTGGTGTGTTGCTGTTGTCCTGCAGCCCTGTGGGAAGTGGGAAGAGAAGCTTTGCAGTGATTCATGGGGATTTATCAAGAGCTGTGAATCTGTTCCAGGCGATGACGTTTTATCATTTTTTCCTAGTCAAAGTTGTGCTTCACTGTCAAACAATGCAAGTGTGCTAGGAGGGTAATTGCCTAACACTCTTTAGGAGAGGTTTGCGGAGCAGGAAGGGCTGTAACTGAGGATCATTGTATGATCCACTTTGCATAATGGAGGCACAAAGTTACAATCAGCACTAGACAAAGCACTGCCATCTGATTGGCCAGTGGGGTTTTGAACAATGTGAAGATTGACTGAAATTATCGACTTTAATTTTTGATGATAAAATTAGTGAATTTTTACATAACTGCCACTTGAAGATAGTCATTCAGATTTGCACAGCTGACAGGATTATGCAGAGAATAATAGCAAGATACGCTGTGATATAAAGGTTAATAAGTGAGGACTCACATTTGAAACAAATCTCAGAGTAGATCATGGAGATGTGACTTTTATTTTCTTCTTGTTTCTTTTGAAATTTATTGATACATTTATTCCAGAGCAGAATCAGGAAACACGCTCTTTAGTATTCCTGTATGTCACCAAAGTAACTGGAAAATTAACTTCCATACACTATTTTGAACTGGGATGTGCTTGGTTTGCTATTGTGCCAAAAAACCTGTTGTAAATTAAATTAGAAGCTGCTTGAATGCTTCCAAGTTATTTGCTACATCACCAGGAGAACAGCATGCCAAAATGACTGAAATTTAATATCATGTACTGTGACATGAGTCTAGTGATGTATAGCTCACAGAATGAATTTCCATTGTCAGTAGACCTTTAAAAACATTTACATATATCAAACTCAGAGTTCTGAAACCCTGTAATGTCCTTTCAGTATGTACCATGGATCCTAGAAGCAAAGTGACAGCTACATATCTATCTAGTGGATTGTTCATTATCAGCTGAAGACAGGGATTTAATATCAGTGTGCATTTACTTCTGTGAATACTAGTACAAAGAGAAAAAAAGCTGGAAAAATAGGTAATGCCATTCAGATATTTTAATTTTGCTTTGGGAACAATACCCAGTATAAGATTTATATGTTTTGAGAGGTGGAGGAATCTCTCTTTGCAATTCCTTACTAGTTCAAAATTAGAATGACCCCAGTAGACTTTCAATATATTTCTTAATTAGGTCAAACTGAATAAATCATGGTACGTTGACATTGCAAGGGAAAGCTATAAAAAATAATCAGACCACACTTGGCTGAGAAATAAAATTCCTTAGACATTGATACTTACAAAACCTCCAAGACAGGATTTTCTGCTGTATGTCCAGCAGTGCATCATTTCACTAGAACACCTCCCCTCCCGTCCCGCTGCAAGGCCACCCATTTGCATGGACCACACAACCTGACCACATCTTGGCAGGATCCTTCCTTGGGACCTTAGGAGTGTGGCTGCTCTGGGTTATGAGCCTTCTCCAGGGCCTTTGGTTACTCTTGCTGTTGTTCAAGAGTAGTGGCCCATGTCAGCACCCTCTAGAGCTGCTTTGAAAAGCAAAAAAACCTGCAGCAGTAAAAAAAACAGCAGCCAGCATTCGCATCTGAGGTCACCTTTCTTTCCAAAGAGTAGTATTGGGTCCTATGGGCAGTATATGCTTGTGTGCGTTGGCTGCGGCATTGCTGTTGACCAACATAGCATATACTTCAACTTCAATGAATCACAATTAGCAAAGAAGCACACTCAGCAATCCTAACCAGCTCAGTGCTCTCTTTATCTGCAATAAAACTGGGCTAAATTGGTGTGGACAGGGCTAAACTGGGCTGACTTGGGCTAAAGTGGCCTGGGCTGGGCGAAACTGGAATGGGCTGTGGTAAAGTTGTCTGTGCTGGGCTAAAGTGGGCTAAACGGGCTGGGATGAGCTGGAGTAGTCTTGACAGGGCTAAAGTGGGCTAGAGCTGTGTGCAGTGAGCTAAAGTGTGCTGGGCTAAGTTGGGCAGGTCTGGTCTGGTTTAAAGCAGGCTGGCAGGGGTAAAATGGGCTGGACTGTTCTGAGGTGGGCTGGCCTAAGCTAAAGTGGGCTGGGCTCCACTGGGCTAAACTGAGCTGAAGTGGATTAAAGTGGCTGGGCTGGGTTAACTTGAGCTGTGATAAACTGGCGTGGGCTAAACTGGGCTGGACTGAGCTAGCCTAACCTGTGCTATGTTGGGCTGGGAAGGGCTAAACTGGGCTGAACTGCACTGGGCTGGTGTGCATTGGGCTAAACTGGGCTGGGCTGGGAAGGGCTAAACTGGTCTGAAGTGGGCTAAACTGGGCTGGACAGGGTTAACTTAGTCTTAACTATGCTAAACTGGTCTGGAGAGATGTGACTTGGGCTAAACTAGGCTGAACTGGTCTAAACTGTGCTGGGCTGGGCTAAATTGGTCTGAAGTGGGCTAAACTGGGCTGGACAGGGTTAACTTAGTCTTAACTATGCTAAACTGGTCTGGAGAGATGTGACTTGGGCTAAACTAGGCTGAACTGGTCTAAACTGTGCTGGGCTGGGCTAAATTGGTCTGAAGTGGGCTAAATTGGTCTGAAGTGGGCTAAACTGGGCTGGACAGGGCTAAGGTGTGCTGAACTGGTCTGAATTGGATTAAACCCTGCTGACCTGTGCTAAATTGTTCTGGACAGGTCTGAATTGTGCTAAACTGGCTGAACTGGACTGGGCAGGAGTGGGCAGAACTGGGGTGGTCTGGGCTAAATTGGTATGGACAGGGCTGAAGTGTGCTGGTCTGGTCTAAAGTAGGCTAGGCAGGGGTAAAATGGCTTGGATTGCTTTGAGCTGAGCTGGACTAAGCTAAACTGGACTGGAGTAGGCTAAACTGGGCTGGCCTTGGCTGCGTTGAGCTCAACTGGACTGGACCTGTCTGACTGGCTTGAGAAGTCTCAAATGAGCTGAAGGGGGCTAAAGTTGTCTGCTGTAGGCTAAATGGACTGGTCTTAAGTGGGCTAAAGTGGGCTGGACTGAGCTGGGCTGGAGTGATCTGATGTGGGCTAATGTGTGCTAAACTGATCTGGGCTGGGCTGGACTGAGCCAAAGTGGGCTAAAGTGGGCTGAGGTGTTCTTGGCTGGGCTTAGTTTTGCTGAAACGGGCTGAAGTGGTCTGTAGAGGTCTGAACTGGGCTGAAATGAACTGGAGTGGGCTAAACTGTTCATGGTTGGGCTTAATTGTGCTGTAGCGGACCAAACTGGGCTGAACTGGTATGAATTGGGCCAAAGTAGGCTTAAGTGGGCTAAAGGAAGCTGGGCTGGGCTATCCTGGACTTAAGTGGGCTGGGCAAGGCTGAACTGGGCTAAACTGCGCTTAAATGGGGTGAAGTGGTCCAAGCTATGCTAACATGGGCTAATGTGGGCTGGAGTGTACTGGGCTGGTGTGTGTGTGGCTAAACTGGTCTGGACTGGGCTAAATTGGGCTTAACTGTGCTAAACTGGTGTGGACAGATGTGACTTGGGCTAAACTAGGCTGAACTGCTTTAAAACTGGATGGGCTTGGCTACACTGGGCTGAAGTGGACTAAACTGGGCTCAACAGGGCAAGGTGTGCTGGGCTGGTCTGAACTGGGCTATACCTTGCTGAACTTGTCTAAATTGTTCTGGAGAGGTTTGAATTGGTCTGAAAAGGGCTAGGCTGGGCTGGGCCAACCTGGGGAGAAGTGGGCTGGTCTGGGCTTTGCTGGTGTGGTCAGGCTAAGCTGGGCTGAATTGGGCTAAAGTTTTCCGGGCTGGGCTAAACTGGAATGGGCTGTGCTAAATTTGTCTGTGCTGGGCTCAACTGGGCTAAACGGGCTGCGGTGAGCTGGGATGGGCTGGACAGGGCTAAACTGGGCTTGGGTAAAGTGTTTGAACTGGGGTAAAGTTTCTGAAGTGAGTTAAACTTTGCTGGACTGCTGTGCAGTGGGCTAAACTAGGATGGGCTGAGCTGTACTGGTCTGAATTGGGCCAAACTAAACTGGGCTAAAGGAGGCTGGACTGCCTTATACTGAGCTAAGCTGAGCTGTACAAGGCTAAACTGTGCTGATCTGGGCTAAACTGTACTTAACTTTGGTGGTTTGTGCTATATTGGTCTGAACCGAGATAAACCTAACTTAACTGGGGTGAACTGGTGTGAACTGGGCTGAACTAAGGTAAACCAGTCTGAACTGGGCTAGACTACGCTGGTCTAGCCTGAACTGGGCTTGGCTAAAATTGCGTGATCTGTGCTAAACCGTGTTGTGCTCGGCTGGGCTAAACTGGGTTTTCCCAGACAGCCTGCAATTCCACTAAACACAAAATCCTCTCCCAGCAATGCCGCTGCGATGGTTCCGGGACTTGCTAAGAGGAGCTCCCGGCTCTGCTGGGCGCGGGCACACAGCAGCCAGGGCATGGGCTCCTCCTGCTGCGGGAGCCGCCGCGGGGAGCGCGAGTGCCTCTGGCGGGAGGAAGGGGAAAGGGAACACGGTCCCCGCCGCACCGCGGGACAGCAGCCCCGCCTCGCCGCGACCCCCCCTCCCGCTGCCGGGCGGCCATAGAGCCCTCGGTGGTCCGCTTTCTCGGTTCTCCCCCCGTGCCGTGCAGTGCCGAGCCGTGCCGTGCAGTGCCGAGCCTTGCCGAGCCGTGCCGTGCAGTGCCGAGCCGTGCCCAGCCAAACCAAGCCATGCTGTAAAAACTCCGTCGCTGCCCATGGCAGGGGGGTGGAGCTAGATGATCTTAAGGGCCTTTCCAACCCTAACTGTCCTATGATTTTAAGCCTGTATGATCAAGCCCTTTGGGGAAAAGAAAAGCGCTTAGCCGATCCTTGGTGCTTTGTAACAATAATGCTCCTTTATCTCTTGGGAGGGGCCCATTGGTTTGTGAAGGGCTTCTGAGACGTTCCTCTCAATTGGCTTCTGCTCTGTCATCAATAACAGGAGCAGCTAGGTAACCAAGGTGGGGTCTCAGAAGTGGTGAATCCACACATACACAAAAGAGAGGAGAACAGGCAGTCACTAATCCCATTTGAAATTTAGATAGTCACAGCCTCCAAAGCCTGCCTGTAGCCTTTGCCAATATTTTTATCACTATTTTCTGTTCTGAGAGTCAGAAAGCCAAGAGCTTCTCCTCCAGATACAGGGTTGTCATATCTTGTGTGATTCATGCCTCCCACAAAGAATTTCAAGTGAAGCAGAAGATAGGAGCCCGAGTTTTACTTAAACAGTTTACTATTAAGTGTTTTAAAAGGAGAAGTATAGCAAACTCCACTTCTTAATAACAGGTTTCTGCTGCGATGGTGCAATGTATCCATCTCATTCCTTTGGGGATAACTCTTTTACTGCTGTCGCTGTTGTGTTGGTAGATGCAGCTCTTTGTGGCACACCACAGCTCTTTCACACTGGCTATGGTATCTCAGGCTCTGGAGTGCTCTTCATATTTTGCCTGTATTCTTTACTCTGGACAAGCAGAGAGATGGAGAGTGCTGTTCAGCATGATCTGTGATTACAGAGTCACTGTGTCTCATGCAACCAAGAACATTCATTCCTGGCACAGTCCTTGAAGCTTAGAGCAAAGGGACAGATCTAAATTAAAGCCAAGTGTGGAGCTTTGCATAGGCTGGCACAAGACAGGACACCCTGAGGAAGTGTAGTTTGGTGAAAGTAAGCAGTTTGCTGTGTGGAGGCTTCAGTTTTACAACTGCAGGTAAATGCAGGTGCATTTATTCATTGGATGCAAGCCTTATGACACCTGTAAATTATGCAGAAAGATGTTTAAGTGACATCAGTGTCTCTTCCATTTGCCAGTCTACGAGTGAGAAATGGTGGAAAGAAGCTGGGAAAGGCAGAGTGGATTTTTAAGTATGAGTTCCTAACTACAAAGTACCAAAGTTTTCTGACTGATGCCCTTAGACATTTGTTCATGCTGATTATTAGAATTTGGGCATAAGCATGTTGTGTTTAGGTACTGGTATTATACTTTTCATTTTGTCTGCCAATTTTTACTAGATTGTCAGTACTTGAAGGTACCTTTTCCAGGGCATCTGAACAGTACATTCATATTATATACTCATTCTATAAGGACTGACCTTTCCTATGTAAATTAGCTCATTACTTTTTACAGTTTCTCCAGTAAATATATTGTGCTTGTATTTAGAGAAATGTAATGTAAGTCCTCACCAGCACTAAGTTCTTTTTGGAGGACAGCTGCATTTTTCATTGTATGTTTTTACATTTCAGTCTTTGATTACATTTCAGTGTGCAGCAGTAACCCAATAAACCCTTGTGTTTGTCATTTGCAGCAGTGGCTGGCATCAGTGAACTTCAGTGAAGTAGGATTTCATGTCTTGCTTAATTGGGTCAAACCAAATAAATGCATGGTACTTTGGCATTACAAGGAAAAGACATAAAAATAAGAATAAAGCATAAGTACTTCTTGGCATGGTTTTTTTTTTTTTTTCCTCTTTCTCACTTAAAAGCCTTAGCTCATAAGAATTGAGAATAAAAATATTTACATTCATAAAAATTAAAACTGCTTCAAAAGAGCTAGTGTGTGGCTACCAGAGTGCGTCCAACAGCGCTGTAGGTGGAGGCAGCTGCTGCAGACTCATGAGGCGCTGGAGATTTGTCTTGGGCTGATGTCAGTTAATTGATAAATTTCACATATTCATTTTTTACTGCTGATGCTTTATCAAACAATGAAATACATCTACAAGAATGAGTTCAGCTGGAAATCCGTTTCTATCCTGAGTGCACTGTTGGAATCAGAATGTATTTCCCTCTTTAGATAGATCTCTTATTATAAAATGCTGTCAGAGAAGTAGAATTGCCACCCACTGAAACCAACATAAGTCATGTGCAAGTGAGAATATAAATGGATTTAGAGCTGTAGATAAGAGCTTTATTCTATTTGCTACACTCAGGCATCATTGCTGGTCTTCAGGCCAGGGTACAACTATATCTTGGCAGAGCAGGTTACCTACATTTTAGCTGTGACCAGTAGGTAAACATGTCCATGCTTGTTGATATAGTGAACCCTGATGTGCTACTAAGACTCCAGGAATGAACTGATTTAAAGCTCTGGTCCCTTGCTAGAGAGACTCAAAGGCCCACAAAGGGCAGCTGCTTTGTGAGTGTTCATGAATGTTGTATTATCTTTCATCATATTTTGCATAGATGTTGATGCTTTAGAGAAAAAGCCTTTTGGTGCAGTAAACATATGGTAACTTCACCTTACATTTCCTCCTCAGCTGCCAGCTGCAGTTCTGGCACGGATGTTGCACAGCTTCCTGGAAGATGCTGCTTGCAAATATGAAGGGCCAAAGGAAGAATCATGTGAATGGCACAGCTGCATTTAGTAGCCCATGCTATGGCCTCATCAGTCAGGGTTGTTTCCTGATCTGGACTCTCAGTTTGAAACTTCAAATGTAGCTAAAAATTCTCTTAGAAGCTATTAGTCTCCCAGCCCAAGCTACGTTGTTCATGAACATTATACTACCTCCCCTGTCAACTAGTGCAATGCTTGCTGAGATGACTGGCTGATCTCAGTTGTCTTGAAGTTATTTAGCGTTGGGACATGGCAGTGGCTGTTTCACATCAGCTTTCTCACAATGCCATCATAACTTAGGAAGAAATAAATATCTTTCTCAGTGCATAATGAGTCAAGTAGGAGTATGTAGTTTGTTTGCTTTCTGAAATTTTGGTGGTCCATTGGTTGCCATGGTGATGGCAGTGTCATGCTTAGATTTGATACCACACATGGCAAGAGGGTCCTGGCATTGAGCAAGGATTACACAGAACTCATGCATGTGAGAGGCTGTGGGGGAGAAAGATTCTTAATACAGAATTCTGCCCAGGGATTGAAAATTCACAGCCATCAAGATATTTGTCATTCCTTTAATTCAGTAAATGAAAAGATTCCACTTGGGTTGAAAAGTTTGTAGAGTTTCTTTTAATTATTTTTGGAAGCTTCATAAATTGTCTGAATGCTCTGCAGATTTTTCTGCATCACTAATAGTTTTCTGCATGCTTCACATGGGAAGGATTGTTTGCATTTAGTTATTGTTCCACATATTTTTTCCCTAATCTCTGTAGTATTACTGCTGCTGAAAATTTGAATCACTGTTTGAATCACCGTTCTTTGAGACCATTGAAAATATATGCATCTGGATGATAAATTTGTTTTTCACGTATGCAGCAAATATCATATGGAAGAAATTCTTCGTAGGAACAGAAGGCGGGGAGATGCAGGATTCAAAGTAATTTTCCACTGAACTATAAGGATTGGGAGCTAACAGGGGTGGATCAATCTGGAATTTTAACACTTAACTCTTCGATATTTCAGGGTGAAATCTGGACTTATGAATATCTGAATCAGACACCACTACCCAAAATGTAGATTTTTTTTTACTCTGGATGGGAAGAAATGGAGGTATGGATGCAATTTACTGGTCTGGATATCTTAGATAAAATATTTACCAAAATTCTGGGAGCACAAATTCAGACACTGATTTACATTCTTTAGGAACAATCAAAGTACACTTTCTCAGAAGCATATTCAAGATCTCAAAATGCTCCTAGAGAACCTGTAACAGCTGTGTAGTATTGGGTCATTTTGCACAGTAATAATCCAGTTGCGTTATTTCAACGGGCCTCTCATGAGTGTTGCATAGGAAACTTAAGTACTCTGTACTGCCATTTAGCTTTCACTTATAACTGTGATTCCCCTACCTTACAGTTTTACTTCAGTGAAGAATACGGTGAAGGAGACTGTAGATCTGATATTCCTAGTTTGGGAAGCAGGAAGCACTAAGGGATATATCTGTACACACAGATGTGTTGTGGTACTGCACACTGCATTGTTTGCCTGGAACCTGACAACAGCCTGCACTTCTTGAGAATTTCATTCAGCCATAGCCTCTGGTTCTGTCTGGAGAAAGCAGAAGGCTTTCTTATATTTTTAAGGATTTTATTAATAATTTTACAGTATGTAACTGCTGACTTTTCTACCCCTGGGAACTGTGCTGCTTTCCATTCAATTCAGAAGTCATTTTACATGGGGTGGGTGCAACCTTTTATTCTGCTGCCTCTAATAAATATTGTATGTCTGACATTTGAGCTTTGCATCTCTCAGTCACCAAGATCCTCCTGATAGCAGAGCCTGAGGTCCTATTAGATGAAAACCCAACTGTGCTGACATCTAAGCGTGTCAAATGAGTGTTCATCATGAAGTATCTTAAAAATGACCACAGCATCCTGGCTAGGAGCAGTTTCAGTAGCTCAGCTGTCAAGCAAAAGCTGTAGTTGGTTGACAGTGCGACATCTTGTCTACTGAATAACGCAGATTAGATTCATATGAACACTCTAGGATCTATATGAGCTCTTTGTGATGCAGAAAGAATCAGAAAGAATAGAATTTAAGGTATTCAAGATATACATAGTACCTCTGGCAACTGAGCCAACACCACCCAAAGTGAAAGGTTGTTTTTTTCTATGACCATTAATCGTTTGTTTATCCTTAATATCATATCCTAAATACATAAATCCATAATACATTTTTAATATATAGAGCAATACTTGTGTTGCTTTTTCCTAGTATTTTAATTCCACGTTTGTAGAAAAATGAAGAAGAGTAAAAATTGCATGTGGAATTTTTTTGGAACTGCCTGTAAGGCTCAAAAACTTATTATGCTCAAAATATCACCAGAATTTCTAATATGCTTAGAAACATGAATAACTGTTTCCATTCCCAAATTACTTTCTCTATTGATCTCATGAGAAAAAAAAAAACAGGCTTTTCCATGTTCATACTAATTTTCTGTTCATAATGCATGTCAGGAGACTGCGCTTTTACATTTGGAGGCTGAAGTCCAGTAGTTTCGAAATATCGAACCAAGCAATGGAAATTGTAGCCCTACATTTAAGAGTTTTAAAGGCCTTGGAAAATGCACAATTTAAGCAACACTGCAGGCTTTGCCCTTATTCAACCCAGTCATCACTTATAAGCATCCATAACCTTTCTCTTTTCAGAGATGTCAGAGACATCAAGAAAGTATCTTAATCTGTGCAGAATTTAGACAAACTAGGAAGATAATGAGACAAAGAGTGACGGATGGTATGAAAGAATTACTTGATGCAGGATTTAATTAGGTCTTAAACTACCACAAGTCTACAGAGGAGGCAGAGGCCCAGGGAGGATGAGAACAACTAAGAGCTGAGAAATGAAGTGAGTGGTTGACTATGAGCTGAAAAAAAAGAAGAACAGAGAAGATGCCAGACTTAGAGAAACTAGGATGCTATTCCAGGTTTAGTGGGTGGAGTGAAAGCAGCCCAATGACAAGAAGCTGAAAAGCATTCATCTAACATTTCTTCAGTGTGCATGTCTCTCTTGCTCCCTTGCTCCTTGTTTCACCGATAGACACACATATATTATAAAACTATGTGTGGGAGCACCACATGGTGGTTTCCTATATCTTTCAAAAAATCCATCTGAAACATTTCATGATTTACCACCTGTCAGCTTCTCTAGGTTTTGGGGGTTTTTGCCTTTCCTTTTTCAGTTGTTGAACACAAATGTTTTCTGTCATTTGTCTCTAGCTCTCTCTGCCCACCTCCAGCCTTCCTCCAGCAGCTGCACTAAGTCAGCATGGCCCTGGGTAATGCCTCCCGGCTGTTGGTGACAGAAATTCCCCCTCCTGCCTGCAGACCATGCTTGCTCTGTGCAGTGCTCAGCAGCAGGAGTGACAGAAAGCTTGGCTTTTTGGTTCTCGGGAGAACAATCTGTGAAGAAGAACGTGGGCTTGAGAAAAGGGGAGGTGGGAAGTGTCTGCTGTTTCTCAGGCTTGAGAGACTTGAGGAATGGTTCAGTCTGCACAGAGAAAACTTTTATCGTACCTAGGTGGAAATTAGCAGAATTCGGGTCCTGTGACTTAGCTGGTTTCTGTTTCCCAATCATACGTGAAACAGGATTCTGGAAAATGACAAACATGGTGAGACACAGCATCAACAGCAAGAGATGGTCTTGTCTAGGGGTGCTGGGAGACAGGCTGAGTGTAGGAAACAGTGATTTCAAGGTTTTGAGAGTAGCAGGAGAATATAGGTAGATTCAGATGGGCTTTAACACATAGCTGAGGACTGCTGCTTTAAAATGATTTTATTTATTTTGTACAGCAGTTTTCCCTTTACAAGAAAAAAAAAAGTATAAATCTGTCAGACTAGAAGATACCATAATAAATCTAACATACGCATGGCATATTTACAGCTTTATAGGTGCCATTGTTGATGGATTTGGACAAGCAGCATACTAATTGCTGTTCTCCAGAGGGGTTACTAGGAAGAGAATCATTAAAGAAAAGCTGCTTGGCATAATAAAAAAATTGGTTGTCTTTTCCAGCCTTTCTTCTGTGTGTCCATGGAGGATGGGCTGGGTTACCCAATTAAAAAAAATAAAAATTGTTTTGTAGTATATTTCCTTAATATCATTACATTAGAATTTTAATTAGTTTTTAAGAAGAGGAAGGATGTACAAGGCAGGTGGTGGCCCTGACAAGGACAGGCAACATTGGAATTAAAATGCAAAATGGATTATGTTTATTTGGAATTTTCTCTATCATTTCGTAGAGGTTCTTTAATTGTTTATCTCTCCCTAAAATTGCCTATTGAATTTAATTAAGTGCACCGTAGATTTATGAGTCAGGGCAATATGAACAATTTATTCTTTTTTTTAAGCAAGCTTATTTGTTCCTTGGATGAGTTTTCTCAAATATGTTGTAATTGTATGCCTGGATTACTGCCGTCACAGCAGAAAATTCACTCAAATACAGCAATTGCAGATAGGCAAGGCACATGTCATGGGTTCAGTGAAATCTGTCAGTCCCCCCTGGCCATGGATCTACACCCAACTGCATCAGTTACATATGCAGTCATCACTGATGATGCATCTTTAAATTACTCATAATGTTCATGATACTTTTTAGTACATACATGACATATCTCAAGTCATGACATACCTCCTATAATCCTGGCATATTTACTTTGCCTGTTTGTTTAGACTCTTCTATGATTCTTTTTAACTTTACTTTCAAGAAATACAAAAGAATATCTACTTGTGTAAATTTATGCTCATACAAATGGCTAGCATATCTGAGGACTCAGTTTTTCCTGTAACAGCAACAAAACCAATTACGTTATTACATTTATCACAGTACTAAAAGGAGGAAAAAGTCCATTAGTAGAAATTAGTTTTTCACTGTTTCTCACTACAGCATTTCAGATAGGTGGTACATTAACATTAATGAGGTAGCTAATTACAGCTTTTCATTGATGGATCTATAATCATTAATCTGTGAAAGATGAGATTATTTCTGTAAATTGAGAGATAATAAGGGAACTGAGTAGTTCTATTTCACTTAAGAGAAGAGCTGTCATTCGCTTGAATAAAGGGCAGGCTATTCATGTTCTGTATACCTGTATGCATTGTTCTCAAATATATTTTATATATATATATATATCTGTAACTGAATAAGCAGAGCCTGACCCAATGCACCAAAAGTGCAAAAAAACCCCCCAGGTTGAATCAGATAAAGTGTGAGGAAGCACAACCTTGGTTTTGGGCCTTCTCTTTTCCTCCAATGACTGTTACATGGTACAATAATTACTAATTGATGGGTTCTGAACTTTAATGTGGCTACAAATTATATATGAAAGGATGGTTTACTGTACCTATGAAAAAGCCATTCCTTTGAGTTTGCATTTATAAATGTTTAATAGGATGCTTTTAATACATACGCACAAGGATTAAGAAAAAGAACCTGACAACATGCCTTTTTTACTGTAGCAAATATAAAGGTTTCAGTGAAACGATGAAATTCCAGTCCAAGTTGAGCCAAGGCAGCATTCCCATTGCCTTCAAATGGTCTGGAGTTTCAACTGCAGTAAGTTATTTACCAGCTAGAAGTACTAGGTTTTGAAACTGGTGCCACACCATATTGCGTGTTAGGGATCAGTCTGAAGAGGTGCTATGTTAGTCTGGGCTTCAATTTTAGCTACTATTTGTATTAAAGATGTGTGAAAACTTGATGAAATCTGTGAAATTAGAAGCTGATTTGTTTCAGTTCAGTAAAATAGGGTAGAAGTAAAAGAAGGAATTTAAGACAATTTCAGGAAGCCAAAGTTGTTTGGGATTTTGGTCAGAAACCACGAGGCCCATAATGTCTTTGATCAAAATGTGACAAACTTGATGGTTTCAGCTGAATTTCCTCTTCTAATCATTCATTAAATTTGTTTAAACTCTTAAATATAACTGAGAATGGACAGCTGTCAGCTGATGCTCAATGAAATTTTGCCTAAAAATTATCAAGCCTATACTTCTCTGTCCAGTGAGTCACATGCTATTGTTACTATGCCTGCTTGTTGATAACAGTTTTTATTGTTTTGCTTTCTTTTTAGTAATAAAAGCGGTGATAAGATCAGGACTGACATTGTTTTGGAAGCTCATCAAAGCTTGTAGGTATGATACAAGCATATGTGAGAGGCAGAAATGGGACATGGTAAGTAAATCACAAAGCAATATCTTCTATTCCTTGTAAGAAAAAGAGGAAATACATTTTAATCTTTAATTTAGGTCAAAGGATTAGTAATAAAGTAGAAGCTTGTAAGGAAGATGAGAAAATTCACAGTTGCAACATATTAATCATAAACCTTTTAAAATTAAGATTACAGTTTGCTCTATCTGTGGTCTTGCTTCATAGGTTACTGATCACGGTCATGAATTTCATCTATTTTAAAAAGTACAAAAACAATCATGCAAAGTCTATAAGTCTTCAGAGTTGTGTTCTGGTGTATTAGCCATGGGAATTCCTCTTGTACAGGATTTCTATTTTCAATGAACTAATTTAACTTTTTAAAAGTATTAGGTGCTTTTTGTGATTTATGTTTTCAGCTTCACATACCATAAAAGCAAAGAGCAGATTGTGATTATCCAGTCTAACCTCCTGTGTAACACAGGTTATGGTATTAATTTCTGTTTGCAATAGAACATGTCTTCTAGAAAATGCACCTATAAAGATATTAAATATCCTTTGGTGAACTGCTCCCAAGTTTGTTTAGTGAAAAATGCTTCTGCTCTGATTCTGTCCAGTCTCAGTCTCCAGCTGTTAGAACGCATTCTGTCTTTACCTGCCAGACTGAGGTGCCTCTTTAGTCACATTATGACCATAAACTTTACTGTAGAACAGTAATTTTTCTTTGAGTCTGTGTGACTAAAAGTTTTTTTTCTGAATTGCCTTGAAAAGACATTTGACAAATAGAGAACTGGCAGCTGGGAAGCTGACTATCACTGCATTTACTGACTCAGGCTGGCAAGCGATGCTGCAGGTGTTTTTTCAGACCTTAAGCGAGCCAGCATAATGACCTGCTTTACACATGCTTCTTGAATGGTAAAAAAAACCACTTTAAGATGGTCTTCAATATATCTGTCCTTATCTGTAGGTACTTGAAAGCTCTTCTACCCTAGAACCGTATTCCAGTGTGGTCTTCTCTTTCAGACTCTACATAAAGACTCTCAGAAAAATAATTTTCAAGCTGCAATTCTTTTATGACAGTTATTCGACAGGTGAGTATCTGAGTTTCAATGGGAAGCTGCATGGTTGATGAGGATGAAGGCAAATGCATTTGCACAGGTGTGTTACATGTGAGCCTTGATAACTGTTTCTGTCCTGGTTCTTGAGTGTGTGATCCCTTGAAAACTTAGTACAAGCTGGAGCTCTTCAGACCCTTGGTTGAAGTCTTAAGTGGAAATCAGATCGCATCCATTCAGGGTAGCCAGGGCTGTGGCTGCTATGCAGGCCATGAATGAAGGTGACTAAAGTAATTAGTGCCCTCTGGAACTGAGACACAATGAATAACAGGCTGCCCTTAGAGTGTTTGAGCCATGGAACTTGGCAGTTTCAGCCACAGCTGTCAAAGTCCTAAACAGCATCCTGTGTTTCCGAATCAAGATATGCTGGCATTTCCAATATGAATTTCTCCTCCACCCTAAGATTTCCACTTGATGGGAATCCTGAAATACCAGAATTTTTTCTCTGTTGTTGTTTCTGTGTCCCGAGGAGTTTTGATCGCTGTTGCTGCAGCTCTCTGTACCTCTTCTGTTCTTTAGTGCTTTCCAAAATGGGGAAATCAGATTTCATGAAGCAGCAGGCTCACTACGGAAGTATAAAATGGTATAATGGTGTTTTCTTTGTCATTCTCTCTTCCCTTCTGATAATTCCTAACACTTTATTTGCCTTTTTAAGGGCTTCTGAGTACCAAACTGATGTTTTCATGGTGCTATCTACTGAACTCTGAGATAGCTTTCCTGAAAGTTAATAGCTTATTTAGACTCAGTCACTGAATATGCATAGTTAAGGTTACTTTTCCATGTGTGATACTTCACATTTACTTACACTGAATTTTGTCTGTAAGTTTATTGCCTAATCATTCTGTGTCATGAAATCCCTATGCAAGTCTGCAGTTTGCTTGCCTTTTTACTACCCTGAATAATTTGCCACCTGTAGCAAATGTTGCTATCCCTGCCACTCCTTTTTCAGATCATTTATGAGAATGCTAAATAGCACAAACCTCAGGGCAGAAGCTTCATTTGAAGTCTTACTATTTATTCCTACTTTAGTTTCCTGTCCTTTCAACCTGTTATTAATCCATGAGAAGACATTCCTATGGCATTTTATGAACCTTTGGTTAAGAAATCCTGCCAATAACCTTTAGAAAATTCATATCCAGCATATAAACTGGCTTTTCCTTGCCCTACAAAGAAGTTTCAATGGCATGACTTACCTATATGAAGACTGTATTGACTCCTTTTTACTATAACAGGTTTTTCCCTGTATCTGCTGTTTCCTTTGCTCATTATTCTGTGGTTTGATTGGGTGCAGATGCACTTGCTGTAATTCTCTAGATCCCTTAAATGGTTATTTTAAAAAACTGGGCACCCATTGGCTCATATTTACCATCTTCCACTCATCTGATGCAAATGGTATTTTAAGTGATCAGCATAGCCAGCATAGCAGCGCAGGAGTTTTATATTTAAGATTTATGATGCTACTCTATGTCCTATAATGTGTTACTATTTCTTTTACCAGATTTTTTTTTACGCCCCCTTCTCCTAACACATCAGCTGAAGATAAATCCTCTTGTATAACCCAGAAGGTTGTTAGGTCTAAAATGCTGTGCATATCCCAGCTACAGTAATTTAATAGCTTCTCTTCTCAGCTCTATCCTCCTTGAATGTTCCCTTTGTACCTCTGTTGTCACTTGGTCCTGCAGAGAGACTGGTAGCCTACATGTTTGGCTATGCTTCAAGAAGATACTGTTAGTTTTAGCACCTTCCTCAAGTTTCTCCGTAAAAGATCACAAGAACTTTCTGTTTTCTGTTTTCATTTTTGTATATAGCTTGCTAGATGTTCTTTCCCACTTTCATTCCTGGACACATTTGAACTGTTTGAAGCATGTCTTCTTGCTTTCTGATGGCCTCTGTTATTGAGCCATACTGTTCTTTTTGAGCAATTAAAGCTTTTTTTTTTCTGATGTCAATTATCTTCGGCCTTCAAAAATACGAGGTTTTGGTTGCTACTTCTGATGTATTTCCTTTTCTTAGACTAAACACAGGTACAAAAGATTTTTTGTTTCACCTTCTTGTAATACCCTTCTGCCTAAACATTCACTGTTTCTGCCTAAACATCTTCACCGTCTGTGAAAACACTTTGGCTTTCACCCTGTGCGTGACTAAAATAGTACAAGGGACGGTCATGCCATACTTTATTCTACTTGCATTCAACATGATGCTTGCTAAGAATAGGTGGATATTATTGTATAAAAAGTAGCATAATGACATGTGACTGTATTTTCAATGAGGGAGGCAGTATGTGACTGTACTGTCAATGAGGCTGCTGCCTCACACTTTGTTATGCAGTCCTGCTTTCATGAAATCAAAATCTGGGTTGACTCATCTTATCCACTCAAATATTGTCATAGTGCATCTTCATTGCACAAAACAGTATTTAAGACTTCCTAATCGCATTACAAATAATCTTGATAACTCCACATGGTGCTCATAGTCACTTCAGGAAATATTTTCAAAATATCCGTTATGCAAAGACATAGACACTACATATACTGATGAGGTACACAAAGTCACTGACTGGAAGCTGCAGAAAGAAGCAGACGAAAGCACTGACAGTGTTGTTGAATTGTTAGATAGAAAAATTAACACAGTGAATTTGACTTTTATGTCTTATTGCAGCCAATTGAAAAATTTCCTTGGTAATGTCAAACTAGTTTCACTGCTATAATCTACTTTAGTGTTGTGGGTAAAACTTGAAGGTGAAAGTCACAATTATGTAGAGATAAGGTTATATGCTTTTGAATGTGAAATACAGAAATGATTTAGAAGTTATGTTGGAGATGTTAACCAAAAATGGGGGAGTGGGAGAAAGATGGAAATAATAGCAGAAACACACTACTGAATGGCAAAGAAAAATGATGCAGAATGTAGTGTTTCAAAAATTAATGCATGTGGGAAACATAAACTGAACTACAAGTACACAGAAGTGGACTCTGAAACCTCCATTATTGTTCAATGAAGAAATCTTGGAGCCATTGTGGTATCTCTCTAAAGAATTAATCTGTTTCTTAGCAATAAAATAAAATTTTAGGCATTATTAGTAAAGGAAATGAGAACAAAGCTGAGAACATTGGTTTACCAACATATATTCCCCACTTGGCCACTTGTTGAATTCACAGTTCTGTCCTCTCAGTGAGGACACACCCAGCGTTGGAAGTGCATGGAGAAGGGTTGCATGGGTGGTGAAGAATCACCAGAAGCTCTGAAAAGTTTCCCAGAGAGTTTATACCAAATGGACTGGGATTCATCCATCTAGAAAGGGAGGTAATTGAGGAAAAATATGGTAGGTATGTGCAAAATCACAAAGAATGTGAAGATGTCATTTACTCCTTCTTTCCTGGTCACAGCTGGGGACAGTTATATTTAAGACTAACCTAATGTTTGCTTAGACCTAGTGCAGAAGTTCCACTGTTACCACCTGGAAAACTTGCATGCAATAACAGAAGATGGCTACAAGATTTTTATGAGCTGTTGAGTAACTCAGGATCCCCAGCGTTTATGGTTGTAAACCAGAAATTGTATGAGATAGACAGAAAATCTGGTGTCTGGGAATTCTGCACCTCTGGCTATCATGGCCATTTGTGTTCATTTTCAGCACATGGATATGAAATCGTTACAGTATCTCTGGTCTTATTCCCATTTCTACCAGTAATGTGCCCCATTCCTCTGGTTTTGTCTTGGATTGTAACCTATTTGGTGAAAAAAAAAAAGTAAGCACAAACCTAAAAGAACAAAATATCCTCCTGTGAATATTGCCTGATTTTGGTTGGAGCCTGAAGGTGTCATCGCAGTAAAATTATGTTGATTGATGTAAAGCACTGCTGAGAAAGGATATCTTCCAATGAATTTGCACTTAAGTTGAGCTCGCCTCCATCCCCTCCGGCCTGAGTGGATTGGTGGCAGTGTGGTGCTGCCCGGCTAGCTACACTCATGCAGCAATAGGCTGGATCTTTCTCTATTTCAGTTACAGCTTTTGATGAAATATGATGAAATTTGGTTGTTTCAGACCTTTAGCCTTCTGTCAAATTGGCTGAAATTGTTCAATAGGTTCAAAATGTGATTGAGGGAAAATAACAAACTGACAGCTGGCCAAGCAACACAACAACATATGCCTCATTTCTTGAAGAACCAGGTTCAAAATACATCATTATAATAGACTTCAAGAAGGAAGGCAAAGAGTGACAGGAAAACAATAGGTTAGAAAGTCAAGAATCGACTATTTGATATACACCTCTGTCTTTGCATGGTCTTCAGTATCAGCGGGAAGTGCCTTCCGTTTTTACATGGCTTCTGGAGCTGCATGCTTTCATGAGATGGTTGTTTCCATCCCTTTGTTCTGATGTGTCATATCTGTCCATCTGGCTCTGATGGACTATATAGCAATGTTGGGCTTCATCCCCAGTAACTGCCACTAGGGAATGTATGAAATTAGAAGTTACTTATAGTATATAGCTGTAAGTAACTATGATATATAGTGTTATAGTATATAGCTATTAGTTTTAGTTACAAACGGTTTAAAAGTCTCCTTGTGGAAAACTCAAAAGTGGGGCACAAATTGTATATCGTTTAAATTCCCTTTTACAAAGCAGTTTTCTCTTACTGTTCTTGAAAATAAAATTAATTAATAGCATTGGTTATGGCAGTTTAACATTGGTTAGTGTTTTGAAGCTTACATTTGCAAGCATGACAACACATTCTGGACTTGACTTTTAAAAGCCTCCTTAGTGGAAATTCCTAGACTATTTTAGAAAGGATTTCCTGGTCATTCCCAAGGACTGACTTTGCTGTTCTAAGTGTTTTTTGAAATTAGTTTTCTGTAGCTGAGAATCAGTTTGGGTGTTCTAGAAATAGTCTGTGGGTAAACAGGTTAAAATAATTTCACAGGGCTATTTTTCACTTTGAAGATGATTCCTGCCCACTCTGTGAAGTCAGCACATGAACACAGGGCGTCACATATTTTTCACTCTTCTGCTTCCCTTAATTCCCTTGTCCATCTTGATATGACCAAGTGTTTTCTCTTCCTCTGCTTTTCTCTGTTACACGGTGGCTACAGCTGTCACCATATTTTAGTTGAAGGAGAGCAAGTCTAAATGTTTGCTTTGCTGCACTGGTTTTATTTGTGAGACTGAGTGTTTGTGAAAAGCTGTCTGCTTATATTGGAGGATTGTAACTGTCCTTGTGCAGACAAAGAATATTTATTAAAAATGGAAATTGGGAAGAATTCTTCTGTTAACAGAAGAAAGATTTTTTTTTTTTTTTTTTCTGTAAGAAAAAATTATCTTACACCCATTTAGAGATGTGGAATTAATATCCTTGGATTTTTAGTAAGAACAGGTTAATTGAAACAGTCACCCCTTCCTTTCTAATCTTAGGGAACTGCTTCATCCCATGAGATAAAGTATTAGGAAATGTTAACTGCAGCACTTCAGCATGATAACATCCTGCACACAGTAGAAATAAGCAAGAATTTTCTCCGTTCTCTGTCATTTACAGTAATTGTAAATAGATTAAGCAAAAAGAAAACTCTACATCTGATGTTTCAATTATCCTATACTGTAAAAGTACATAATATGTAGATCTAGTCCTAGTTTCCTTTAATACACTAGTGCTCCAAAACCAAAGAAGCTAATTACATGATAAGGGAATCCAAGGAAAGGTATATACGTGCCTGGTGTTTACACTCACACGTGCAGAGTAATGTTGCTCTGTCACAAGATATTACTGAAAAAATAAGGAAATGAGTTTCACAGAGTTTCCTGAAGCAGACAAAATGTTGTTCTCTGGTGAAGTCTGCTAACAGAGACTAGCAGATGCAACCTTAAAAATGAAAGTAATGCAGGTCTAATTAAACATCTGTGCATTTAAACTCAGTCCTTGCAGTTGACATTTAGTAAAATCCATTGAAAAGATGCAATATTTTTATTTACTCTCTTAAATTTTCAAAAGTTGCTTTAGTACAAGATGTTTGGAAGAAATTTAGTTGAAAAGCATCTTTAGAGCACTGGGAGATGGAATTGCAATCACTGTTCTTACTCAGGCTTGGCTCATAACTCATTGGGTTATGGTCAGTGTTACTCAGGCAGATCCTTCATCCTCTATTCTTCTTCCAGTGAACCTGTCTGCCTGTTAGCCTCCAGTCCTCCTGCTCACCTCCAAGAGCTGACTCACTGGAGCTTTCACCTGGAATCTGTTGCCATGTGACTGCTTACATATTATGGTTTAGATATTGTGTTTAGACTTGAATATAGGTGTTGTCCAGTATTTTATTTAGCTGATAGATTTTTAGATTTGTTCCCTTTATGATCTAAGTTTCCAAGGGTTCTGTTAAAAACAAACTCGCAAACTCTTGGCACTACTGATGGATAAAAATTGTCTTTGTCTCTGGTAGTGATAACCTTCCTCCTTTGGGGAGCTTTACCTTTTAGATGCTCAGATGAGTCACTTATGTTTGCAGATGCTCCCATTGCACTGTATGGATCAAGTGGTTAGAGCAAAACAGATTGTTATCTCAGTTGTCTTTTAATGCATTTTTGAGTATTGTGTCCTTCTATCCTGATCACCATTTCTTTGGTTCTCCCTAGTTTTCTGTTAAAAGGTCTCAATGTTTCTGGTGGGACTCTAGTTAGGCTGCTAGTGATGCTGCCAATCCCAAATTGGGAGATTAATGAAGGATGTTCAGAAAAGCTTAATTCTTCTTTCAGGGCATTTTTCAGGAGAAATTCTCTTTCACCCATGAATATATTTCCTTTCCCAGCACTGAAATATGCAAAGTTTGGTGTCCAAGTAGATTTTCATTTTGGCTCTCTATGAATTCTCTAAGGCACTAATTTCAAGATGTTGGATAAGACTTTTTCTTATGAATTAGGCAAGTGAACTTGTTACAGTATGAAAATGTTGTAATAAAACATAAGCTTCTATTTTCAGAGTGGTTTCAGATGGGATTTGCAAGACATTTGCATATATGACATGGTTTTGCCTGTGTATTGCAAGATTATTCATGCATTTGTGATAATTTCTGCCAGATCTTCCTTGGACCTACCAGACAGTATTGCTATTTATAAAGCAACTGTGAAGTAAATCTGATGTTCATCTGATTTTTTAATTGAAATATATTAATGTGTATAATATAAGGATAGCAAATCCAGTGTGTACCCGGTCATATATGCTACGAACACTCTACTGCAAATCACCAAGAAAATAATAGTAGTTAAAGAGAATCAAAGGGTCTCTCTATGTTTTTATTTCCTCTTGATGTTTAATGAAAGCAACATTGATATCAAGCTTTATGCTGATGATATTTAACTTCTAACTTAGTGAGTTCATATTTCTGTATTAATTACATGGTTTGATTCAAGGGGCAGCTATTAGGTACACTAATAACTTAGGCATCCACTTCACTTAGAGCTGAACATCAAAAAAACTTGTATTGTAGGATTATACTCAATATCTACAGCCCTCTTTAATATCGTCAGCTTCTGAAAACAAAGGCTAGTCAGCAAAATCAACTCTTTTATTCCTCCCTGGGGAGCTCAACAAAAAAGAGAATTAGGGCTGCTAGCATTTAGCCTGTGAAGCCTTTAATAAAATATTTTGAGTCCCTGAGAAATTTCAATCTGGCAATATGATTCAGACAGGGGGTTAATTGTCTAGAGGTGGAATTAATGCACTGCCGTGTTGCGTTCGCAGCAGATAAGAATGCTACCATCAGGTGTGGAGTAGCTGCGAGTAATTGGGGTAGTGCAGCAGGTCAGCAGATGCTGTAAGAGATACTGATTTATCGGTACTCAGAAGGGGAAATTAAAAATTCTGTTAAACTTGGGAGGTTAGGCCGTTTTTGGGCACCATGCCTTGTCACAGCTTGTACATTGGATTGCAGTCAGGCCCAGTAACAGTGCATTTCAGTCGCCTGTGCTGATTTCAATGTGTGCCCTACAATGGGTGATCCTCAGCTGATGACAAAAATGTTAATGAAAGTGTATTTGACTGCTAGCGTCCTACAGGTTGGTGGTCCAATGTCGTGGTTTAAGCCATAAATCAGCCACGCAGTTTGTTCACTCACTTCCCTGTTTTTCTTCCCTCTGCTCCTGGAGAGATGGGAAGGAGAATCGAAAGAATGCAACTCCCACAGGTTGAGATAAGAACAGTTTAGTAACTAAGGTATAACACAA
>JANRGW010030077.1:0-43860 GCA_024733675.1 Psilopsiagon aymara
TCAAGAAGGGGAAAATGGATGACCCAGGGAACTACAGACCAGTCAGCCTCACCTCTGTGCCTGGCAAAATCTTGGAGAAACTCAGCTTAGATACAAGGAAGAAGTTCTTCACTGTGAGGGTTGTGAGGCACTGGAACAGGTTGCCCAAGGAAGTTGTGAATACCCCATCCCTGGCAATATTTAAGGCCAGGTTGGATGGAGTCTTGGGTGGCATGGGTTTAGTGTGAGGTGTCCCTGCCCATGGCAGGGGATATGGAACTAGGTGATCTTAAGGTCCTTTGCAACCCTAAGGATTGTATGATTCAATGTTACTTCTTGTGTTATTATCCTAAAGCACAGCTGATTTTTACTTTAGCTCACTGTAAAAGCAGAATAAAGCTCTTGGATTTGCACTTAGTACTTTGAGCTAAACAAGCAAAGTATCTTCAGAGTTATCACTATGTAATTGACAGTGATATTAGATGTTAAATTTAATATAACCCTTCCCTATGCAAAAGAGCAAAATTCTCTGCTGATGTAGAATGGTGGAGCTCAGTTGGAAATAGAAGAGCTTCTGACCTGGTGTTCAGAATACTTAAAAACTACTCAGAGAGAACAATTGAGTAGCAGGATATATTGTATATTATTTTCTACGTTATTCCATGACTTGGGTGCAACTACTTTTCTCAGCATGAGCCCAAGTTATCAAAGTTTCTCCCTGCAGTCAAGTCACTACAGGCTTTCTCTGCTATCCTGATGTGGATGTTAGTGCAGTGCCATGAGGCCTCATGCACCTGCAGTTTCGGCTTCTGAACAGGTTGGTGTCGCTTGGCAATCATGAGATGTTTGTCCTTACAATATATCTTCTCCTTCCCCATGTTACAAAACCTGCTTTACCAAAACTAACCTGTTTGTTACTTTCCCAAAATGCTCTCAAAAGGTTGTGGTGTTATCAACAAATGTTAGGCTGGCAAAATATATGGCAAAGGGGTCAAGGATGGTTTAGTACATGAAAGTAGTAAGTGAGAGGTGATCATACGATTTAGTAAAAGATAACAAGATAAAAAAATAATAGTAGTTGAATATTGTGGTATGTAGTATTGTATTAAACGATAGGAAATTAGGTGATATTGCAAAACAAAGATGAAATGGAGAAGATATCCAGAAAAAGGAACAGGAAAAAAATTATTTCTTTTAGAAACAGGCAGAAGAGGAGCAGAGAGAAACAATGACTATTCTGTCCAGAGTGAGGTGCAACAAAATAAACCAGGCTTCCTCTGAATGAGATGGTTTGTCTGTCTCTGTTATTCAGGGTGTCAGCTCTTCTAGAAAGGAAAGCAGCCCTGGCATCGCTCTATACTTTCACAGCTGCATTGCTTCTGGATATGTCAGCACTAAAACGAGCTTTTTATGGCACACTCTCCTTGTACAATGCAGGCATTTTCTAGATCCGCTGTAAAAGATCACCTGTGAGGTTCAAGGTCATCCTCTTGAGCATGATTCAAATATGTGAACCATCAAGGCAGCCATCCTCTTGTTCAATGTAATCAGAAAGCCAGTTTTGTCTTGGAGACAACTTCAAGGATAGTCATGCACTAAGCCAACTCTCCGTGTTCTCAAATAGCTCTCAGCAGTGAGAACTGGGGTCCTTTTTCTCTGGTCTGTCTCCAAGGAATGTAAAATTACAAATTGTTGTCACCTCAAGTTTCAACACTGTCAGAAATGTTTATCTCACTAGAAGGGCTGGAAAAGCAGTTCAATAAAGTTAAATTAAATTACTATGTTAGCTTGGGTATTAGTGACAATATAGGAAAATGATAGTAACAAAGATGGCTGAGGACATTCTGCAGCTCCCCAGGGCCTAACACTAGCAACTATTCAAAAGAGCTTTTTGATGTTTGCTTTGCTTCATGAAGTTTTCAGGAGACCTCAGGTTTGCTAACACTGGGATGCTATTTATGATGCATTTCTTTTCAAAGCTGAGGGCATCTGTTACTCAATTCACTCAGTTTGAATTATATGGTGTGCAATTCTACTAAAGTTTCTGGAAGGAGCTTGTATCGAAGTGGTTCCATGTGCCCCAGGACAGGGCTGCAGAATCTAGAAGCAGATGCAACCCTCTGCAAAAACCCTTTATAATGTAGTGTAGATTATGATTTGCCAGTAGGCTTCAAAGGTCTGTGTTGCACAAATGCATTTCACCAGAAGAGGAATATATCCTTGGGAGGCAATAAAGAAAAGGAAGGAGACCAATGCAGATGAACTGTCACTGAGAGCATTTTGACAGAAAGGTGTTCAAACTAGCAATATTAATGATGAATCTTGGTATTATGTTTCCAGACTGCTGCTGGTGGATGCTTTCACTAGAAGAAGCTCTGTTGAGGTCAGAACAATGTTAAATATCCGGTCAGATACACAAAGGAAATGCTCCAAAACAAAAGGAGTGCTGAAGCTTTTTTTTTAAAGGTTTCTTTAATGTGTCTAATGTGCTGTCCATTTGGTGAAGTAAGCTAAGTGCTTGCTGTCTGCTTTCAGGATGTCCTTGGAAATGAGATCTCATCTCATTGTTTTTTCCTGTTGAAGTAGGGAAACATTGAAAACAGCAGATCTTTGCTTCCTGTACTTTTTTTGAGGTGATCCATGAAAAGAAGAGCCAGTATGTAAGTGGATTCCCAGAGACAAACCAGCTAGATCATTCTAAAAAGCTGCACTTTCCCTTAAGATTTCTGAAATGGCGGTGAAATCACTTGGCAGTTTCCTTCCTGAATTCAGCATGTTTATTTTTCTGAGCTTTTTGGGGCCTTTCTCTGTTACAGACTATAAGCCTGGTCTTCCTCTATCCATTCCTCCATCCACTAGTTATTGAAGCCTAGCTCTATGTTGGATTCTATAATGGTTCTACATTTATGTAAAATAAAATCATTGAGTAGGATGTAGTTATATTGCTTGTTCAGAGCCTTGTCTGTTTCTTTAAAAGAAACTGAGAGGTTTTGCTTAACTAAGGGCTTGTTTGTCTGCTTTCTTCTCATGTATTGCTGTATGCTTTCTGAAATCTTGGAAACCTGTCTCTTCATCCATTGTTGTTCCTCAGCTAGTGAATACCATTTGAAATTATTTATTATTTGAATTATTTCAATTAATATACTTTAGGTTGGCTTCTCCAAACTCAGCGCCTGATCCTGCATATCCTGACCAAATTCTGTTTTTTCCAAAGAGCTGCCATTATTTGTGCCATTCCAGAATCAAGCTAAGAGACGCGTGATTAAAAACAGGCTTCTCATTTTTTCTAGATTCTCATGTGCTGTTTACTGGCAGTGATTTCTGTGTACTTTCAGTACTTAAATGTTGCATCTTTGGAATTCTGCATACCAAGCCCATGTTTTTTTCACTGCCTTCACTGATCTTTTTCACCAGCTGCCTGTGCATAGTGATGCATTAAAGATCCTGATGCAATCCATGTAAGTCACCTCCACTCCCCTGCAATTCTAAGGATGCTCTATTTTACTTTCAAAGCCATGCATTACATTATTTTCAAATGACATGGTCTTAAAGATCCTTGTCTGATAAATGCCTTCACTTTTCTGGTAACACATCACTTCAACTTAAGTCAGCAACTCAGAAAGCGTCTTAAGAGAAAAGTTAGCTGTATTAACTTATAAGAAATGTTTTGCAATCTGTGACTCAGTGTCTTGGTTTAAGCTGTAACTCATGCAGTTTACTCACTCACTTCCCCCTCTTTCTTCCCCTCACTCCGGCGGGTGATGGGTATGAGGAGAAGAATTGAAAGAATGTAGCTCCTATGGGTTGAGATAAAGAACAATCTCGTAACTAAGGTGTAACACAAACCACTACTGCTACCACCAATAATAATAATGACAAGGGAAAAACAAGGAAAGAGAATACAACTGCTCATCATCCGATGACTGAGCTGTGAACTAACTCTTCTGGGTTCCTGCACACATTTTTTTTACATCCTGAGCATGATGTTCTGTGGTATGGAATACTTCTTTGGTCAGTTTGGGTCAGGTGTCCTGTTTCTGCTTCCTTCCGGCTTCCCCTCCTCCCTGGCAGAGCATGAGGCTCAGAAAGTCCTTGGTCAGACCAAATATTCTAAGCAGTAACTGAAAACACTGGTGTTATCAGCACTGTTATCAGGCTAAAAGTCAAAATACACAGCACTGGAACAGCTACTAAGGAGAAAAATGACTGCTACTGCTGAACCCAGAACACTCAGTTTTGGAAGTTGGAATAGTCACAATGCCTAGCTGAGTCTTTCTCCTTTGCTGACATTTAGTTCAAAGGGAAGGGGCTTGAGTGCTTAATATAGGCCCCAAGGAATGGTGGCATTTTCAGTGGCCATGTTAATTCCTATCAGGAAAAGGCATGACTCAAGTGCTGTGTTGCGTTTTGGGCCCCTCACTGTAAGAAAGACATTGAGCTGCTGCAGTGTGTTCGAAGAGGGTCAATGAAATTGGTGAAGGGTCAAGAAGATAAGTCTTATGAGGAGCAGCTGAAGGAACTGGTGTTGTTTAGCCAGGAGAAAAGGAGGCTTAGGGGGACCTTATCGCTGTCTACAACTACCTGAAAGAATGATGGAGAGAGGTGGGGATCTTCTCCATAATAAGTGGTAGGGCAAGAGGAAATTGCCTCCTGTTGTGCCAGGGGAGGTTTAGAATGGGTATTAGAAAAACTTCCTTCACCAAAAGGGCTGTCAAGAGCTGGAACAGGCTGCCCAGGGAAGTAGTTGAGTCACCACCCCTGGAGGTATTTAAAAGACATAAAGATATGGTGCTTAGGGGCATGGCTCAGTGGTAGACTTGGCAGTGTTAGGTTAATGCTTAGACTTGATCTTAAAGGTCTTTTACAATGTAAACAGTTCTATGATTCTATGACAATAACCTGGATATTACTTTGTTTCTGTTTGTGGATTGTCTGCAGTATGTTAGCTCCAAGCTTTCCACTGAGATTCTTTTTTTCCAAGTTTGAGTATGTGCAACATTGATGGATGTATTGATTGTGTTGATTCTTTTTATGATTAAGGGAAAGCAATAATTGTTTCCAGACCATGATTAATCTAATCTTTTTTTAAACATGTAATTAAACTGTGACAAATTGCAACTGAGAAATTTCTATTTCTGTCCACTTTCCATAAAGGAAATTTAGACCTCCTGCTTTAGATATGGATGCTGACCCTGAAGACTTTACAGGTTAGGTGACATGCATCTCATCTGTGACATGACTCTCATCATCTGTGTCTATATTGCTCATTGCTTTTTGGCAGTAGATAAAACAAAACAGACAAAGCCTACATTAGATGCTGCAGTAGGTGGTCTGAATGTGGTTTGGAAATGTTAGCTAGGATTTGCAAGTATATATATATATATGCAAATATATAAGGACAATAAAACCACAGTGATGGGTATATTACAATAAAAAAAAAAAAAAGATTTTACCAGATTAGGTGTCTTTGTCTAGAGTTCAGTTCTTTATTCTGCTCAGTTTTATTAATATACCTGGACTAGATTTTTATTTTGTTTCTCTCCCCAGGTAGCATGCTCCCATAATCCCCAAATGGCAAGACAGGGGGATTCTGGCATGGCTAGGCAAACATTTTTGTATTTCTGAAAGAAGGAAATGACTGGGTTCATCACTGATGGGACAATACTAAGAAGCTATTTATGTTCTTTAATATGAGGATATATTTTCCCATGCCCCATGAAAAACGAGATGATGCTTTGTACATTTTCTATCAGCCTAGCAACAAAGTGAAGAAGAAGAAATTGGGCCTGGCAGCCTTGCAGGTAGGCATGGAGACCAAATGACTTTGTGAGACAGCAAAAGAAAATTGAGGGAGAGAGGGTGATATGATGAAACTGGTATCAAGGGGTTTTCAACTGACAGAAAAAGTAGTGATATCATCTTCAAACAAAATAATATCTTGCATATAATTCTGCAGGCCTATAGCCCAAATCTCTTGACTTTTTCATTAATGACCTGCCTGATGCAATAGAAATCACCTTTATTAAGACTGTAGAGTGTAACATGGAAGGGACTTGCAAAGACACTAGAAAAGAAGGTAAGAATTCAAATTCTGATATCCTGGCAACATGGTTGGGAAAAATCTGGGGTGACATAATATAGTGACAGAAAGCATGAGACACCAGAGTGAGAAAAAATCAAGTGCATAAGCAGAAGATGGGGAATAGGTAGCAATTGTTCAGACAGTTGAAAAGTTTTAACAGTTGAAGAAGTCATGTCACGTTCATGATGTCATGGGAAAAGCAAACATATACTCAGGAGTATTGCCTGTAAGACATAGAAAATTTTACTGACAAAACATTACTGGCAAGGCTTTAGATTAAATTCTATGTATAGCTTTCTACACTACACCTAAGAAAAATGTGAAGCAATTGAAGAGACTTCAGGGGAGACTGTGTGAATAATCATTGCTCCTGTAAACATATGCTGTGACAAAATATTGGAAGAAAAAAATGGTGGTTAAGGCACTTGGAATAAAGAAATGATGCCTGAGTAGATAAATGATCACAAATATACAAACGAATATGTGTAAAGCTCCTGTTTTCCATGGTTGCAGAGCCAAGACAAGAAACAACAGGACCAAGACACAGTTCCAGTCTAAAGGGCTGTATAGTCACTTGATAACAACAATACTGTGTGATGTGAGAGCCTCTGTTAGACCACCCAGTATTAATGGAGAAGAAAGGGCTCCTTAGTCCACAGCTAATTCAATGCCTAGATTGTGTTCTAAACATTTTATTGCCTTGGCTTAATTTGGGCCTGAAATAATATTTACATTCTACCGCAACATCTAGAATGGAGGAGAGAGAAAAAGATAATAATAGGACAAATTACAACATGAAGAGGAAGCCTAAGTAATTTTAGACCAAGACCAAAAAATCCTTTTTTTCAGCAGGCACATTTTTTTCATTTGCATATTTGTTTAAAAGAAATAATTTCTCTTAGCTGCCAGTTTGAAGGTTTAAAAGAAACCAAACAGTTCTCAAACTGGGTAATATCACAGGAATTAATTAATTCCATTTTCATTTAGTTAATTAATTTTTTGATGGACTTCAACATTTCAAGGCAGGGTGGCATATTAGATTAGATTCCCTGGGTACATTTTAAGTAATAATAATAACAGTAACACAAATCTTTTGTTTCTTGTGTACTTGTAGACAGTATTTTAAAGCCTTAATTTAGAAGCGGACATTTCTCTTTTGAGGCTGTACTTTACTTTGTTCTGGGTTTTGAACACAAAACTGGGAGGGTGAAATTGGGATCTATCACAAATTATGATCAAAATGAGAACCTGTTTCTGGGAGGTGAGGTAGATCATATTAGCATTCATTTTGAATAATTTCTCCATGTCAGCAGGAGCTCTCGGTTTTTTATTTGCATTGAGAAGAAAACAGAGCACACATAGAAAGACAGCAAAAATCCCTGGGAAAAACAGCCTGATTATCTTGGGCCTTGGTATTTAAATCCACATCAGAATATTTTCCATCTCTTTTTCAGCTCCTGCTCTTTTATATCTGACTCATTCTGTACTGTATAACATCTTACATATTTTCTATTGCTAATATTAGCAGTAGTATTAATATTTGGCCCTTCTCTTTTTGTACTTGAACTGGAAGCCCCAACTTTTATAATGGTGAGACCCAAATATAAGGAGCCTGAAGCTAAACCAGAATAAGAATAGCAGCTGGAATTGTCTACATGGGAAATGAAAGGATGGGGTCAGGATCATGCCTTGGGATCCCTAACACTTGTACTGGCTTCTTCCTCTCCTCTTATACTCTGCTGAGAGGAGCTTTGCAGTCGCACAGACAGGAAGGAGAATTTGGCAGCTACTGCTTGGCTCCTGATTTCCAGGAAGCACAAGAGGAAGGAGATGGCAGCGCCTTGATAGGCAGCTAGACAGAGAGCCAAAAGTGTCCTTACCATTTTGACATGACAGTTTCTTCCCTGTGCAACTCTGGAAGCCCAGTCCAGAATATCAGGACCAAAACACCAGGGTGAGTGGATGGGTGGTCATCCCATCTTCCTGGGGTGCACTGGGCTTCCTGCACAACCGTATTCCTGCCTGCACAGGACAGCAGCCTGTTACCAATGGAGCCCCCACACAGCCTGCTGCTGGAAGACACCCGTGAGGGGGTTATCGCAGTGTCTTTGGTTTTTGTTTGCTGTTTTGATATTTTTCTGCAGAAAGAGATAATAGTTTGCAGTATTTAGAGCTGTGCTTTCTCTCTGAAAAAATATCTCCTTTTCCTTTTTTTTTCATTCCTACTCTGGTCTTGTTTCATTACCTCTCTCCATTGCCCATCATACATTTTTTCTCTTTCCATTGGGTTCCCCTTCTTTCTGTTCTTTTCTTACACTCAATAAATGAGAACTCTGCATTCCCTCAAGCTGCCTTATTTCTTAAGTCTCTCAGCCCCTCCCAGAGCCTGAATTTTTCTTTACAGGGGAAAACAAAAAGATCTAGCATTCTCCCATCTCTGAGCTAAGGCATCCTGAAAGAGGCAGGATTAGATAAACATCTATTCATCTCCAGCACTCCCAGTTGTGCCTCAGACAGTATCCTTTATGGAAGCAAGATAAGAAAATTCTGTGCAAGAGATGGATATCTGTAAGTAGCATTAAGAACAAGAGCTCTGGTCACTAGCAGGGGAAAAGAGATTGCTTAAGCCCTAAGCTTCTGTTGAAAAGACTGCCATCTCATGAATTAAAAGTGTGCTGAGAGAAGAATGTGCCTCTGACACTGTATTGCAGCATAAGATATGCTTCCACAGCCAAAAGTCTATAAACAGAAAGATAAACTTACCTCTATATTACATGGAATATTTTCGGGAAGCCTTCAATGCACACCTTGTGCTACAGTAGGTGGGTGGCTCACCACAAACGCTTCTGAGGGGAGTTTAATTTTGGGGTCCATGGGGCAGAGTGAGCCCTGCATGAACACAGTGGAGGAAGAGGATTCCGTACATTGCACATCCACAATTCCAGGTCTCAAGGAATTGTGTTAAAGGACAGAAAATGCATTCCAGCAAAGGCCTGATCTTGGCACCCTCTCTTTTGCTCTTTCCCTTGCTTAACAGCATTTTCTGTCACAACTAAGCAGTGCTGCAGTACTGTACTCTTGCTATCCCTGGTTGGGAAGAAGAGATATCCTTAATCCCAGTGGCTGATGCTAGTTCTGCTTCAGCCAGAGGACCTAAAATCCATACTTGGGGATGGAAGGTCATGGTTGTGGCTAAAATGAGCCTGCAGATGTGCAGGAAAAGGAAATCCAGGGAAGAATGTGAGCACAAATGTCCCAGTGGGGGACTAAAGGCAAGGTCCTGGAGTCCAAATACCATGCAGCTGCTTTGTGTTTTCTTTTCTTTCTTCTGGGAAATTAAAAAAAAAAAAGGGAATAAAAGTGACCCCCGTAAAAGAATTCCCAGAAAATCACTAGGGCATCTGGGAAGGGTGAGGACAATATTTTTCTGAGAGCAGAGAGAAGTACGTAACACAGCGGTTTTGGTATGAATTTAACAGTGAAGTTTCAGCACTGAATTCTCTTTACAGAAGGCTCAGGCTGTTTACTTTCATGTAAGGCTGCATCTCCTCTCATGTTACCACTGTCAGAGGTCAAATCCTCAGCAGTTAAAAAAAAAAAAAAAAGTGTTATTTTGAAGCTATTTATATTTCTAGGCAGGATTGTAAGTCAGGACGGCCTAGCCCTCTGTAGAGCCAGTGAAACACAGTCTTTCATACCTAGGAGATGAATTGGGTCAGGTAGGAATGAAGCATTGCTAGTGCCTGGCAGTGATGGCCTGTCTATGTGCGTTGACTTCTTTGCTGTGACTGCTTTCTGGTGTGAATTAATGTTGTCAGTTTTAGTCAGCAGAAAGAACAAATAAGGTCAAGTAGGCTGAGTTTTGTTGCATGTCTGACACTTACCTGAGGAACAGGCCCCTGGTCGCAGTGTATTTGTGCTGCTGTTCCCCTAGTTCAAAAAAGACAACACAGGTCACAATAAATGCAGACTGTCAGCCAGCATCTTAGCCTCTCTTTTGCTAGACTAAACAAGCACAGATCCTTTAGTCTCTCTTTGCATGTTGAAAGCTGTAGGCCGCTCTTCTGGTAACCATGAGTGACCACTTCATACAGTATGAGAATCACTTTTGATAGGTGATTGATGGCAAAATGCTTAGATTTTGAAGGTAAACCTCAGCCATGGAAGGCACTGTAGAAAATTAACAGATAATTTCACCCTTTGGGCTCAGCTGGAGTATTAACTGAGGGTAACCCATGATGTTTGTAAAGAATAAGTTTAAAAATACTATAAAAACCTTATTTTGGTTTTCATACTCATGTTTCTTTTGTAAGCCCTATAAAGTAAAACATAGAACTTAAGTAACTAATGCAAAAAGTAAAAATTAAATAGAATATAGCTCCATATTGCATAAATGCATGCCATTAAATCACTATTTGTACTGTTAATTGATATCTGATAGGTATTAACTGTATGCAGGAGGCTGGAGAAAAAGTGGACTGGATAGGGCAACTAGCCAGTAGCCTGAATGCTGAAGTTGGGAAGTCTCAACCATTGAGATTGTGATTTCAGTTACTCCTGTACAAATAGTCACAATACAGGGCAGTGGATGGCGGAATCTAAAATTTCAGTGATGTGCTTGCATGTGCACTTCAAAAAGGAATTTTATAAATGAGAGTAGGGTTGTTATGTAGGGGGTTTTGGAAGGTGGAATTTGGAGGTCAGGGGAGGTGATTCTGCCATCTGCTCTGCTCTGGTGAGACCCCACCTGGAGTACTGTGTGAAGTCCTCAGTACAGGAAAGACGTGGACCCATTGGAGAGGGTCCAGAGGAAGGCCACAAAAATGATCAGAGGGATGGAACACCTCTCCTATGGAGACAGGCTGAGAGAGTTGGGTTTATTCAGCCTGCAGAAGGCTCCACAGAAACTTTATTGTGGCCTTTCAATAGTTAAAAGGGGCCCGTAAGAAAGATGGGGAGAAACTTTTCAGCAGGGCCTGTTGCAGTGGGATGAGGGGTGATGGTTTTAAACTAAAAGAGAGGAGAATCGGGATGGATGTGAGGAAAAAAGTCTTCACAATGGGGGTGGTGAAATATTGGAACAGGTTGCACAGAGAGGTGTTGGATGCCCCATTCTTGGAGACATTCAAGGCCAGGCTAGATATGGTTCTGGGCAACCTGATCTAGTTGAAGATGTCCTTGTTCATTGCAGGGGGATTGGACTAGGTGACCTTTGAAGGTCCCTTCCAACCCAGAGAATTCTATGATTCTATAGATTGACCTTATACTGAGCCATTCTGCAAATTTTCTAAGCAAAGATGCTGAAGCATTTATATTGTATGTGTTTTGTTCTGCAACATATTCAGGGCTTTCAGATGCAAGAAGGAGAACCTAATGTTTCTCCTTTAAAGTGTGAAGGTCCTCTTCTTTACAGTTCATTTTTTTATGTTATTTAAACGCAATTTACTTCAACAGCTCACTTGTGAAAACATTTATTCAGAACAAAGCCATAATACAAAGCACTGAGGACAAGGCAACTGAAATGATCCTCCCACTCTTTCCCTATTAGTAAGTATATTGGTTTCTGATTCAGATAACAAGTTTGGATACCTTGTGGAAAGCATTTACACTCTGGCTTTTGTAGTGAAGAACTGATTTTTTACAGGGACTTTTATTAAATTTCTTTAACTTTTTCTGTTTTAAAAGCATGATGAATCAGACTACTCCAAATGATGTTTTGTGTGTATTTTTTAAACCAGTGTTGATCATAGATTCCTGCCTGAATGCATGAGTCGTGAATTGTTTGACTCTGTTAACGAATGTACTCCTTTCTTCATTATTTTCTGCTTTTCCAAAATAAATGACAAGTCATCCTACAAACTCATTACTTCACCATTTGTTTGTTCATGTAGAGATGAAAGAAGTGGAGGAAGGGAAAATAATCTTCTTGCTAACATCCAGTCTTAATTTATTTTTCTATAATGTAGATCAAGCATAAAAAGAACAATTTGTTTAAAATTAATATAAAAAAATATCAAAAGTCTTTAAAAACATATTTCAAAGCCCATTTATTTCTGCTGGAAACTGCAAAACCAGAAAATGTCCCACAGTGTGCCACAGTCCAAAGCAGTGCTTATATCCATGGACAAAACCAAAGCAAACCCTTCATCAATATCAAAACAGGCTGCAGAAAAATCCCTATCTATAAAGTTATGCTAGTCTTTCTTTTGGCACTGTGGATACCCTGAGAGAAATTATTCAATTAGTTTATATTTGAGGAAGCAAGAAAAAAGGCAAGAGAAAGTAAAACAAGCAAATAACCTGCATGAGCAAACAAAAAAGTATCCTAATGGGAAAACAAATGTTATTTAACTGACCAAGTTTGGTTTCTATGTGAGGTGTCAGCTCTGGGCTCCTGCTGACTTCACAGCTCAAATGTCACCTCGTGTCATGGGAAGCAGCAGCAATGCCTCTCTGGTGGTGCCTAAGAACTATCCCAAAGACACATACCCAGCCGGTTGGCAGTACAGGGTTTTGACTCTTTAGTGCTGCCGTCAGGCAAAGTCAAGCAGAACAACAATAATAAATAATCTACAAATTTGACACAGGATTCCATTCAAGGTGTTACTTCATCTTCTACCTTTTCATTTGGAACACTCTTTTAATGAAGATCTGATTCATGTTCATGTTACTGCTGCTTCTGATGAGAGTCCTCTTGTAACACAGAAAACTGCTCGCAGCAGAGAAATGGTTAAGAGATAAGGGGATTCAGGAAATAAGAAGGGCTTTGAATCCTGCTTTCAGGAATAGCGTGCACTTCCAGATATGCAGGCAGATAGATATGCTTGTTCCTGGTAATAACATTTTTCTGACTAGCTCTCTCCTGTGCTTGTAGAGGAGGGGAAAAGCAAACACATAGGGAGCCACCATCTCTTGAAAAAAGAATCACTTCAGGGCTAATTAAGCTCACAAATTAAGGACAGATATTCAGACAGAGGCCTGTTCAGAACACTGTTCCAATCCCTGACAAGATCCAAGGAGGAACAAGAATGCTATAAGTCAGAAGAAGGAGTAAAAAGTAATAATCACCTAAAAACCCTGACTCCAAGACCCATTTTCATAGACTCCCAGTGGAAATATTCTGATAGATTTTGATGGAACTGAATTGTTAATATTTATGAAGTGAGGCAAGACCTCCAGATGGAAGCTGCTCTATAAGTGCAAAGCTCTGCTATTAATATTTATTATTCTGAAAGTGCATATTTAGTTTTTAGGCAATTTTTGCTCCATCCTTTTCCCAAAGAAACTAACATTAAATCTGTGGATTCTCAGCTTCCCACTGCTGCCTATGATGTAAATTATGCTTCAAAGAAAAATGAAGAGAAATATAAAGTTCAGAAAGTCCACAGTGTGAAGGCTTGAGACCTGTTTGCTGAGAATGTTCCTGGCAAGTGCTGAACTTTTGGATTCCACATTAAGCAACATAAACAAAGCTTTCAGACTTGATACTGTGGCCTCTATGAAGTAAGAAGTCACAGGGAGAATATAGTGCCCACAGAAGTTTCCTCCTTAGATCATGGATATTTTGGTCATGTTTATACTTATGGGTATTACTAGATGGTGCCTCAGGATGTCAAGGATGCATACCACCTTATTGCTCAGAGCCATGTGGAAATGCTTCAGTGGTGCTAGGACTCGAGATAATGTGAGAGGGCAGTTATGTGGGCACCATGACTATATCTACACTGCACCTTGGGTAGTTCTAGTCTTCCAATCATCTAGACTAGCCCACACAGGTTCCCTCATGCCCAAGTTCAGATGAGCTACAAGACGAATCTAGAGAATGAAACACATTGGATTTGTCATTGTGTGCAGCTGGGAGATGGTTAGGCTGCGTATCAGCAGCCAAGACTGCACAACTGTCACAGCAAGGTGTAGTGTGGCTCAGCTGAAGAACTGTTAAAAGCCTTTCTGTGTTGAGGAAAAGGAAAGAACAGAATCAAAAGTTCCTGCAAAGTTTTTGCAGGCAAATAAATGTTTCCTCTTCACTCATCAGGCCTAAACCTAATGACTAGAAGGTCAAACTTACGAACAGGTAGTCGAGTATAACAATGTGGCTTTTGAAATCTTTCTTCACCTTTCCTTCATGTTAGACACCATGGTCCTCATTGTGTGTGTTCCTTATGTGCTGAGGACAAATGCCCTTGCATATACACACACAGGTATACAGTTATCATAGTGATGTCTCTCTGAGATGTGTTACAACATGATGATTAAAAGGAAAAACAGGTTCTCTTCAATCTATATCCAAGGTTTGACTTAAGGAGAACTACCAGATCCTTCCAGCATGACACTGTCTGGAGATGTAATACATATATTCTTCATTCCATCATCCAGGTTCTTAACAACTCAGGCTCCTGGAGAACTTCACAAAGTGGCTTTGCTTGTGAATCCTTCATTATATTTTTCATGACTATTTGTTGTGCAATGTGGTAGACATTATTTGACTGCTTCCAGTCTCCCTTAACTTATCTCATACCTACACTGTGTAGGTGCAAATTTCTGTTCAGACACAGCCTTAAACATGTCTTAGGGCCAGCCAGCACTGACCTAACAATGTGAACAAAAAAGTAAAACCTCTCTGTTTTCTTTTTCCATACAGATATGACGCACTGCCTTGCACCTCGTACACAAAGCTGGATCATTATTACATAAGTCTGACTTTTCGGCCTGTCACCCAAAACATGATGTGTGCCTAGGTACCGATGTTGTGCATGTTGATTGATGTGTGATGTTGTTGGATGGCAGGAATAAATCAGTTTGCAAATTGTGGACTCTTTCCAGTACAATTTCCCTCTCCGATGTGCTCAGGGTGTTCAGCTCAGGAGGTAGGGTTCAGGTCCTTCCGCTGAAGTGGACAGGAAGCTCCTTCTGCATCTGAAGCAAGGTGAGGATTGTTGTCACTGCTGCCTAAACACCTAGTCCTGTAGGTGATCTTTTGCTCTGTCTTGGTGACAAAAAAGACACTGCCATGCAAACAATGTGATTCTATTTGCAAAGTTCTTGAAAGTTTCAGGGCCTTATGCTTGTGCTGTACAATATTACAAGAAAGCTTGTTGCTAGCTTTTACTGAAGTTATAAAGGTGAATATAAATCTACCCACTCCAGAAGACAAATACTGATATCTTTAACATTCTGAAAGGAAACCCTTTCTCAGGCACAGACCCATGCACACAGGGAGAGATGTTCTTTCCTCATCCCATTTATTTTACCCAGAAGCAGAAAATAGCTTGGCTGAAAAGAAGATAGTTTGAAGTATTGCTTCTTTTATAATAGTGGATCTTTAGCATCTGCTAAGCCAGGTCAGTTCCACTGAACAACACCCTGTTCTGTTTAAAACTAAAAAAGAGTGCCTGTGTTGTCAGTAAATATACAGGGGCTGCGTCTGGAAAGCTCACAGGCCTGTAGAAAGGACCATTGTTTAGCGTGATCTCTGCTACAGCACATATTGTTGAAATGCTTGGAATTAAGTTCTGTTTAGTTAAATAACATTCCTTGATTTTAGAAAGGCAAGTTATTGAAAATCTGCCCTAGTAATTGGTGGGGTGTTGCAAGCATCAGTCACCCTCAGAAAGGCCTCCACTTTACCAAGTAAAGCATGTTGTGTTTCTCTGAGTCTTTTACCTTTACTATTACTAAAATACACATCACAGTGTCCTGGACTGGTATCAGTGTCTATGTGACCGTTATTCAATTCTATCCTTGGACTAGCTGTTCTTCTGAAGGGCTGGAGCATTGCAATAGATGTCTGTTAGAACAGTTATGGAAATGGTCATATTTTGAGGTAGTTCTTCAAAGTCTTGAACGGATCTCATAATTGATGCCATTTTGTTCTTTTCTTAGCCTACCTTTCTAATCTTACACTTAATGGCTATTCATTTTCTCCAGTACTCTTGCTAAAGAGTGCTGAAGATGCAAAAAGTTTGTGTGAATATAAGACTGAATAAGAGTTTAGAAAAGATAACTTGCAGGGAAGTTGATGTTCAATATAGACTCAGAGAACCCTGAGCTAAAATAATTGGAAGTTTAGGGGAGTATTAGGGAGCAAGTATCATATATCCTTACCTTGTTGTTATTTTCTCTTTGGAGCCCTCTTGGTTTCAGTGCTGCATTCTGGCTAGAGACATGCTGGCATTGAATTTTACTGAATCAGTAAGACTTTTCTTATTTCTTTTCTTATCGTGAATGCTCATCCTAGGGCTGAAGAATCTCAATAGGTTTTTCGTTTGTTGGTGGGGTTTTTGTGGTGTTTATTTCCTAAAGGATATGCTACTTTCTTGATTCATTAGGGTGCCTGTTTTCTTCTGGTCTCTATTGCTCTATCTAATACCAGAAAAATTAATATTCCAATACCAGAAGAAGTCTATAGTGTTTCATGTCATCACATCTTGTTATTAGACTGGATTTGTGCTCTTATTTGCTACTCAGATCTTTGGGTATACGTTTTTGGTTGTGCTAAAACATTGGTTGTGCTGATTATCACTTTCCAATTAAGAAAATGATAGCTGTATCCCTTTATACACCTTGTACTAACAATGAATGATTGTTGGCAAGGGATGTTAGGGTCTAGACTGTTTGATCTAATATGTTAAACTCTCTGCATTCAACTGTGGTTTCAGCAACTGCCAAACATGTCTTTTTAGTAAACTTATGTGAAAATAGTTAAGCAAATGGGAGTGGGAAGACAGTGATACAGCTACGTTCACTGAGTTACCTGGCTGAAATCAGTTGCCAAAAGGCAAGACACAATTACAACAGAATTTAGAATTTTACCTAATTTCAGCACAATGGCTCTGTCCCAAGACAATTCTAGTTCTTTATATGATGACTTCAGTAAAAGTCACTTGACAGTTGAATGCTTTTTATTCATCAGGATCATGTTAGGCCCTTTAAAGACTGTGTCCCTCTGATGGTTTCATTTGCTGTGATTATTGTACTAAACAGCTATTAAAATGTCATTCATGCAGATTATTTCATTTTCATTTCCAACAGGACTGTAATACAAGCTGGCTTTTCAGCTTGCATTCTTGTATGATTTGTTACTGTTACCTTCAGTGCTGCTTCAGCAAACAGTTACTAGAAAGATGATGCAATGAGAGATGGGTAGTTAAAAGATGCATAGATGCAAGAACTGATAGAAAAAGGCTGCCTAGTTCATTGGGTAGCTGGTGCACAAATAAAAATGTATGTGATTACATGCAGAGTGTTGTTAGGCCACATATCTTTATCAGAATACAGCAAAGATGATTATCACAAACAAAAAAGTGCTGCGAATAGGTCACGTGAAGCTGGAGTCTTTGACAGGAAATGAAGAACTTGGATGTGAGTTGAGAAAACAAAGAGCATTGCCAGTCCTATTACTTTGGAGACACCACCAAGTACAAATACAGAACACTGGGAGGATTGCAGGCTTGACTTGAAGCTTTATTTTATGATATTTTTTCCTTTTTTCTTTTTAATAAACACATCAAATACAAGAAAATGCAGAAATGTTTAAATATACTGCATTACAAATACATTTCATGGCATTATCAGATCAAAAGTAAAAAAAGCACAGAAATAATGATTTCCTTGTATTCCTCTTCTAAGGGAAAGTAGACTGGCAGTGACAGCTCCTCTGAATACACTTGCTGTGGTAAATGACTAAGCATATTTTAACACACTTCCTGATATTTTTTTTTATTTTATTTTTGAAAAGCACCTGTTTCAGAACCAAATGAAGAAAGGAAAATGACGAGCACAGAATCTGTATCATTCCAGTGCCAAGAAACTCCAAACCAATGGGAACCTTTTTGTACTGTGTGCCTTCTCAAAAAGATGGTGAAAAATAGCCCTAGGCTCAAGATGTTTATGCATAAATGGCTGCAGAAATGGAAAATATGAATTGCTGCTATCCCATTTTTACAGAGGTAGGAACAGTAGCACAAAGTAACTATGTAATTTGCTGAGTCACAGAAGAAAACTTGGCAAAGTCAGGAAGGAAATCCAAACTGCTAAGATCTTCTCACTTTGGCATCTCTCCACTTCATGAAGACCTTGATCATGCAAACAAGGTCAGGATTGAATTTATACTTTTCAGAGCATAGCATGTGAGTAAACCCTGGGTTATCTCAATTGAAAATGTCTTCTAGCAACAGCTGTCCTATGCCACTGTATGTCTTCGCTAAGTTTTTCTATATTTTCTTTGAAAACCATTTTTCCCTCCAGTTGTAAGGTCTAGATAATGACTCCTTTTCTGGAAACATGGGCTTATGGCTGAAGCTCTGTCACAAAAAATTGCCAAGACAATTAGCCAGAAAGTTTTAATCAACAGATATTTGCCTCTGTAGAAACATGGCCACTTCCAGGCTGACCAAACTGCAGTAATGATTAAATCTGTTGATTACCTACAGAAGTACTTAGGCTAGAAATTTTGTCCAACACTAAATTCTTCACTGTTCAATACCAGTGCTTATTACATATCACAGCTCTTCAAACTATATTTTTTACTCAAAAGACTGTTTGCCAAAGACCAGTAGTTATGAGCAGTATTGTTTGCATGATCTTTAATAGCACGGTTTGCCTGAAAAAATAGGATAGAACTATGAAAATCATGTCTTTATAACACTGACACGTGCTTGTTATTTTTAAGAGGACAGGGGTTTCCTTTGTCAGCTCTAGCAGCTAAGAAAAACTTCACCCAGTATTGCATACATTCTGTCCTTACTGTGTGTTCATGACTTCCTTCTTCACATCTTGCCAGAACTTTGGTCTGCAAAATCCAGTCACTAAAAATTAGCTGTATTATACATGTGATGATGGAAAGCAAACTTTGTGAGTCGTCAGAAGTAAATCATTTGTTTATTTATAATGTGCAATTCTTGATGAGAAAAAGTATTTTTTCTAAATAGGAGTGGGAGAGTCAGGGCTGCGTGTCTTTGTAGCAGATCAGGAGTTTTCCATGAATATCTGAACTTCATGTACACTGTGATTTATATTTTAATTGGTGCCATGAGGAAGCTGGAACTTTACTGTGGCAATAAATTATGTGATTTAGAAATTAAAATTTCCTCCAAACAAGATTCAGATGTTGAAGTTTATCAGAGATGAAAATACTAGTTCAAGGTCAACTAAATTTTTGCAAACCCATTTTTAGCTTGACACAACATTTTAAGTATGTCAGGTTTTGGGAGAGGTTTCACTTCGTCTTAGTTTGGTTTATTTGTTTTGGTGGCTGCTTTTCTTGAAGAAATTCCTATCAACAAGGATACATTCCCACCTAATATTTCTATCTATCAGGATGAATTAGTATTTCTGAAGGAAAACACATTATGCAAGATTTATTTCTTGAATGTTTGTGCATTTGGAGCTTATTTTGTTTCTTCCTTCATCTGCAAAAGATGAACTAGTGCGGGCTGAGAATGTGCTCTGCATAAAAGACAGCAAGTAGCCACCATATCTCTAAGGAAGAAATGGGAAAGAATTCATCCTGGAAAGTCCCTGTTCCTCTCCTGGTTGTGACTGATACCATGCTCAAAAAGTGACATACAGTTTTTAACAGGTGTTTGCCAAGCACCTTCACTGAATTACTTGATTGATCTCCACAGTGCCAATAAGCAAGCAGTGTTTGGTAGCAATAGTGCTGTAGTGACTGAGTAGTAGAGCAATTCTACTGGTTATTGCTTTCACTGGAACACAAGACCTGTGGTTGGCAAAGACATTTTCTGTCATTGAACTCAGCCTGTGTTATTATAGACAGCAATGTCATATAATTCCCTTAAGAAATTTATTAGCAACTGTCTTAAAACTGTTTACCTACTGGTACTCTTGGAAGCCAGCTCTATGATCTTACTAACCTAGTGGGTAGGAAATGTATGCTAATTTGCAATTTTAATTTATTCAAGGCAAGCTTATGTCAATATATTAATGATCCCAAATTATCACTTAATTTGAATAGCTCCTTAAGCCCTTCTTTCTCCTTGGAGATTTATTTTCTCGCCATGATATATTTACAGGGATCAGTTCTGTAACCTCCCAGAATGTCTTACGTTACAGCAAAAAGGACAAACTCTTTTATGCACATGTGACAAGACCTTCATGCCTCAAGTCAGCCTATCACTGTCCATCCTCTATAGCTGATTATGTTTGATATGTTCCTTGAATGTAGGTGGCCAGAAGTACACAATCTTCCACAGAAGCTCCCCGTATCATGCTGTTAGTATTTCTCTGTCCATAATAGAAAAAGTTTGCCTTATTTTTAGCCCAGATTGTGTCTAAGGTTTTGATGTAGTTCAAAGTGTTGTTCGCTCACTCAAAGTCTGCCTCATTCTCTGTCATTTTCAGTTTCTGAGCTCATGGCAGATAGCCTGTTAGTAGGCTCCAAGAATGTAACCTTGTGGTTTACACCATTAAATTTCATCCCATTTCTGCTAGAGTTTTCAAAGTCATACAGCTTTTCCTCCCTGGTATTCTGATCATCCTCTATTAATGAAGCTTTTCAACTTGATTAGAGTACTCCCACTTTTGTGTCATGATTCTTAACGAAAATAATTCTGGAGCAATTCCACTACTAATGTTTCTAGAAAAATAGTTCCCTTTTTAAGAAAATCTGTTGTTGTATTGCCTTTGGCGAGCTACTTGCTCACATCAGTTAACTGAAAAAATGTCTAGTATTTTCTGCACAAGTAATGCTTTATGACAGGACTGTCTTCTAGGTGATAGCAACAGATTATGAGGGCAAGCACTGAAGGGATTCCTTCTTTCAACATTTAATGCTAAATTTGAAAAACATGACCCACTGTCAAAATACAACAGAGAGGAATTTTGCAGAGTTAGTGGCCTGGACTTGATGGCGAAGCAATTAAAAATTTCTACATTTTGTGGCTGCCTAAAAAATTTAAAAAGAATTTGTGATTGTAACCAAAATAAATGTCTGCAGCCTCTGTAATGCAAAAAATATCAGTTGAAATCAATGTAACTATCAGACAAAATAATGTTCTACTGTGTCTTGTTAGCTTGTCAAGCTAATCCATGCAAATAGCCTTTATGCATAACTTATTCAGATACTTGGATGTAATCCATCAAACAATTCTCATCCATTAAATATAATTATGTGCTTTGTTGGAATAACCAGATGTTTAGTGCTAAACTGAACAGATGTCTGTGCTTCTTACCGGAAGGTTATAAACCTATTTATACCAGCAATAAAATACAAGTATTAAAATGACAGAGGAAGTGAGTAGTTTTTACTTCATTTTGGCAAATTGCCAGTAATTCATTCTCTTTGGATCAGATTGAAAAAGGTACCAAGTTTGCTGCAGGGTAAGTTTGATGTAGGATATAGTAAAATTTGGCTGACCTTTTTCTAATGAGTGTGATGATGACCACTTTGGATCCCTTAAATAGACTTACTTAATCTTGCAGTGAATTTGTTTTCAAAGATTTTGGGCTAGATTTTTGTATGGGGATAAATAAAGGCACAGTGTTAGAATGGTTCCCTTTCACTCCAGGAATGTCTTTGGGGTGGGGAATGCAGCCTGTATATCTCAGTACAGTTCTTGAAATTTAAAACTTGATGTAAGCAAACCTTTTCCTTTGTTCAGTGCACCTTCTCCTCTTTCCGAAATCTGAGATCCAGATTCAGAGCTTTCAAGAAATAGTCCACTGAAATGTCTGAAACGTGTTTGTTCTGAGACAAAGTTAAATGATAGCCTAGAACTTCTTGCCTTTCTCCCTAATATATGTGTCTTAGCTTATTTGCCTGAACTTTAATCTATTTTTGCTGGTTTATCTGCAAGGAGAACTCTACTGGGAAAAAAAATTGCTAGTAGAATTCTGCTGGAAAAATGGATGAGAGTAACTTCTAAGGTGGTAACTACAGCTGCAGGACTAATTTCCATGATACCGTATCTGCAATCTTATGCCTGCAGTCCAGTAAGCTACTGAAACACTTACGCACATAAATACTTTTACAGAATCCACTTTATAGAAATTTCTCAAATGCATACAATAAAATTTATATATATATATAATTTTTATAATCTAGAAAATTACCTTTTCCTGTTTGCTGAATTCCTTTACTTTCTAAAAATTTCAGCAGTATGAAGTAACCCTGAAATATATATTTATTCAACTGAAAAAATTAACCAGGATAAATAGCTAATTAGTACATCTGGTTTCTTAAGCTGAAGGAATTCAGGATAAATGGGGGTAGGAAGAAGGACTCAAAAATAAAGGATCTTAGAGCAGGAAGAAGTTCTAGTAGCCCAAACAGGAAGAGGGCTTTCTTGGGCATCTTTTCCTGTGGAAAAGCAAGAAGAGACCCTCAAGAGGTGGCAGTACATTGGGGTAACATAAAGGAACCAATTAGTCTTCTGTCTTCTAGAAGAAACGTCTCAGGAAGGTAAACTCTGCTAACATTTTTTAACAGAGAACAATGTGAATCAGAAAAGAAAGTAATCCAATGTAAGGAGTCATGACGAGCAGTGGAGGGAACAGACTCTCATTGTGTACACTTCTGCCTGCCTGCTTGGCGTTTATATGTTTTTTCAAAGCAGGATTCCTCCGGGGTTTGTAAAGAACATAAAGAGGCTACAAGAAGGAATTACTCAGGAGGGCACAAAGAAGGTAATACGATCAGGGGACTGCCCATGGCAGGGGGCTTGGAACTAGATGATCTTAAGGTCCTTTCCAATCCTAACTATTCTATGATTCTATGACACTGGTTGAAAGAGCCATATCCAAAGAATTAGACAGGAATTTGAAGGAAAAAAACATAATGGCTTGTGAAAAACTCTCACCAGGGGCTCCAGAGCTGGAGAAGATTTAAGTTCCCTACAGTGCAGCAATAATATGGTTTAGGTCTTGGTTCAAGGAGAAATAAATATTTAAAATAGTGAAAAAAAGTCTCTCCTCATTGGTTATGGGGAATTGCTCTGAAAAATCACATGGCATTATTTCTTTTCATGATCTGATGAACTTTGCCAGGTTTCAGGAATCAATTTTTCTTTAATATTCATCCAATCACCTTTGAAGAAAAAATTCCATTTTTCATGCTGTTTAACTATGATCAATTGTAGTTGCACACCCTGAAAATGTGGTTACATTTGCAGTGGGCAACTAAACTAAAATAGGGATATGGAGCCTTTATATCCATTTCTTTTCTGCAGAACACATCCAATTCTCCCACAGAGCATGAAGAATAAATAGATCCTTTTTAAACATTATCAAGGAGACAGCTTGTCACTGTACGTTAGCTGACTCATTAAGATTTCTATTTCAGTGATCACCTAGGCTGATGGAAGGCCATTGAGCTGTTAAGTTAATCTCTCTGAAATGTCTGCAAATACAAATTCTGGTTTAAAAGTTTTCATGTGGTTTGTAGTTACTGAGTCATATTTTTTACTTCTCAATGCAACCAGGAAATGTTATTTCAGTAATGGCAAAACGGTTTGAGATGAAATTACTGATCAGCAACTACTATCACTCCATCTTCAGCTATTGGAAATACTGTTTGGGTGGATCTGGTCTGAGTCTTTCTTTGGGTGCTGGATTCCTAACCTCTTTGATAAACTCTATTAGTTTGCATTACTCAGCACTTAGTAATGCTGACCTGAAAAGGAGGCCAGTCTTGTGACAAAAAATTTGGGTTTATTTCTGCTTTGTGACGCAGACCATCTGTGAGACATTAGACAAATCACATCCTTTTTTTTGAGTCTTCATTTATTAGAAGAAAGAGGTATTACTACCATATTTCCATTATGATTTTTCCATTACATTTATAGCATAATGACAGTGGAAAATAAAACCACATTGAAAAAAGTGTTCAGCAATCAAAACTTGCCTTCACCATTCTTAAATCCTAAATAATTTCCTGTTTTTCTTTGCTACTGAATGTTTCAAGATGACATTTTGCAGGTAGCCAAAGATATGAGGATTAGAATGCATTCTCACTTTTTAGTAAAAGCTGAGATCATTTAATAAAAATATGATTCCTGCAAATGAGCTCTAAAAAAATTGTTGCACATTGCAAATCTCATGATACAAATTGGGATAGATAACAACTGTGGGAGCATCATATTTTGTGTATTAGCACTGTCTAGAACAAGAAAACATTTTATTGTGAAAAAAGGTCTGATATTCAAATCTCAAGATCTTATTTTATTATCTGGACTAAAGACCACTCCTGATGTTAATTCATTCATGTGTGAACTGGAGTATGTGAAGTATTGCTGAGGTTTATTTCTGCATTTTCATTTGTACAAGGCAGTCAATTAACAAGCACATTTCCCAGGGATCCTCTGCCAAAGGAATAGTATTAACAAAGGGGTTCAATTATCACTTCAGTTTAAATTCATACGGCACCATGATGAATAGCTGCTACTGCTTGCAATAATACTTTGCACACATTTATTTTCTCTTGTTTACTTAATAATTAATATGCCACCCACAGTGACAACATCTAGGGTTGTTTACAAAACCTTCAGTAATCAATAATTGTTGTCCATGTGACACTAACAAAAAATAATCCCAAACATTGCCATGACAACTCTTTTCTAATGCTCTCATAGTAAAGCTCTGCCTAACTTTTGTCACTGATCTGCCAAAAGCCATGGGATATGAAGGTTGAATAGTTGTGACAGTTTTTGTTCTTTATCTAGGAATCTTATTTCAGGATAGCTGAGCTGGTTTGCTTAGAGCTATTTAAGTAGTGGTAACACAAAGTACTGTTCAGAAAAACATCTGGGGAATAGGTTTTCAGAAGTAGTTTGGGTATCTCAGCACTATTTTGTACTGTGTAAGACAGAAACATCCAACTCAGTTCCTTCAGAGAGGCACCAAAATTGTGGTTACGTTTACCAAAATTGATGTGCAGTTCTCCATGAAATACAAAAAAAGATGGACAGGAATAGCAGTGAAAGTGTTTTCAATACACTGCTTAAAACCTAGGCTGATCCTGTGATCAGGTAGTTAATTCTACCATATTTAATCTTCCTTCTGTTTTTTGTAAGGACTCAAAAGAGCAGAGAATAAAATATTAATTTACTGAATTACTTAATGCAATCAGTCAAATCAGTCATTGAAAATACTAGGCTGACAGTTACTAAATGGAAAAGAAAAAATTCTTTATCCTTAAATGTCTGTACTTTCTCATTCTGTAAAGAGTGAAGAATCTCGATTTTGCTGATGCATCACACATAAGTAGAAATTAATAACATGAAGGAGAAGAGGAATCTACAGAGTGAATGACTCTGTTGCTTTCTAAGTGCCCATCATGTGCTGCTTCAGTTGGGTACTGACAAGCATTTACATCAGAGAAGGTACTGTGTACCTGGCTGAGAGATTTAAGATTTTCAATTGATTTACAATACATCTGTTAAGAATTATTCACTTCAAGTGGTTCTGTACCCATGGCAAGCCAGTCTGAGTCTTGCTGAGTTTTGATTTGGACAATGTATTTTCTTTAAGGAAAAACTGTTAATTTCCCTGACCGGCAATTCTGTCTCTTGTTAAAGAGCAGTTCAACCTCTAATAAGGCTGAGTCCTACCTACCACATCACCACTGAACTGACATCCCCAATCGCTCCAGAATGGGAAAGTCTGGACAGCCAGCTAGTTGCATGCTTAGCTGTATGGTATGCTTCAGAAACAAACTCATGACCTCTTCCATTTCATCCAAGACCTTTGTGTATTTCTAGGAAACACAGGCTATTTGCTCTTTCTCTGAGACCCATGACAATCTGATGCTGTTGTTCTGGGTTTTCGGTGGATTTCAGGTAGAACAGGAAGCAGCAGCATGCATGGCTGTGGAAAAATAAATGGACAGAAGTTCACAAGCAGCTCACAAATCTTTGGGGTGCCTGACGGCAATACTCACTATCATCTCCAGAGCTGGTTAAGATGGAAAAGAGTGGCTGGGGTTTTGTTTTCCTATGTTCTGCATTGTTCAACCCAGACTTGGACTTCTACAGTCCACTTCAGGACATTTTCTGCTCAACACTTTGCATTGCCACTCTAGACCAGGAGGCAACTCTGAACAAAGAGAAAAGCTTGGTTTTGTTTTACTAAATTGTTATATATAAAAGGCAGATGTGAAAGTTCAAATCTCAGAGCCTCAAAGTTTTTGTGCCTCTGAATCCAGGTTTCAGCTAGGCATGTTTCTTCCAAATCCTGCTTATAAATTAATTAAAAATGCTGTCAAATTCAGCAAGGTCAAGTCTTTGGGACTTCCTGAAGTCTTAAGCCAGTCTATACTCTGCTAAAAGTGGCAAAAGAAAGTTACGTGGTAGCAACCTCCTAAACACACAGCTCTGACATAAACTCAGTTTTATTAGGGGTCACTTTTGTACCAGAGGTAGCCAGAGTGAATTTCACTGCTCCATAAAAATTCAGACCTTTTTTGGCTGTATGTCAAGAAGAATCTTGTTTCACAGTCTCTTTTTGAGAATTGTTATTGGCTATTAAAACTCCACCAAACAGGCACTGATTAGTCTGTTCAGGCAGAAGAGATTAAAGGCTAGCCAATATCTGAGCTGTAGAACAGGTTATTTCATTCATACGGTTTGGTTGCCAAAAAAAAAAAATTGTTCTAACATTGGACTAATTTGTTTTCTCTCTCTCCACCCCCTTCCCCTTTTCCCCCTGCAATCCTGGAATGATCTTAATATTGAGACTGGAACGTAGTAATGCTTATTAGCATTTGCCTATGCAATTTTTACGCTTTTTATCTCCCTCCGGCCCCCAACCGAGAACCTTAGTAAATAGAAGAAAATCTATTTAATACCTAAATTTAGGCAAATCCCACCATGCTGTAGAAAATTATGTGAGTAGCTAGCAGCTCAGTTGTCTGCATTGGTTCTACTCATTATTCCTGGGTGGTGTTCAGAGCTGTCATGCTATCAGCTCTCTTCCTTTCCAGGAAACATGAAACTAGCCTGGGGCTCTGAAACCTAAACTTAGGTTATACCACTTCCTTCTGCATTCAGGCATATTAGCTTGTAGAACATACCCTGCAAATATGCCTCACAGTTCCAATGGTACTAACCATATGTTAAGGCACTGTTGAGTATAAGCAAAAGAGACATGCTCTTCCAGTGGATGAACTCTACAGAAACTGTGAATAGTTGCACAAATAATTCTAGAGATATTAGTAGGGTATGACTGAAAGTAGCTGTGTATTGATAACTTTAAGAATTTCCTTGTCTATCTGTTGGCTTCTAGAATAGGAATCAGAACACTCTGCAGGTGTTGTGTTGAGGGCTTCAATTGCAGCAGTTCTCTCTGAACTTGAGACATGGAATAACTGAACCTTTATTGCCCATAGAGGAAGGGACCCTCCATGTGAATGGTGCTATAGGCACAATTTGGTATGGAAAGCAGATGTGGAGAGCTTCTAGTCTAAAATGACAATTGGCATTTTTGCAATTCAAACAAGGATACTGGTTTGCAATAAATACGCTGTTTGAAATGGTGGTGAGAAGAGAAAATAGTTTTTATTGGCTTCAAAATATTTTTAGAGGATGATTTTAGACGAGAAAAAAAAAATAAGAAAATGATATTTCATTGTGGGTCTACCAGGAACATTTCATTTAAATTGAGATAAGGCTATGTACTATTTTAAAGCATTTTTCTAACCTTGTCCTCTTGTATGCTTCCTTGTCTGGTTTTGTAATTTAAAAGATTAGTTTTGGAAATGTTGAAACCCTTTGAACCTATCTCTTTCTGCTTTTTAATATGCAATGTCAGACCAGATCTTTAAATATTTTTTCCAAAACTTTATTTTCCCTCAGCAAAAGTTACTCCCTATCTAAAAAAAAAAAAAAAAGTCAAATAGAATAAAAGAATTGCAGGAGAGAAAGGACGCTTGCTCCCTTTTAATAGAGAGGAATTAAATAAAATGAGTGCCATCTACTGGTTGTGAGTTCTAACCTGTAGATTCCTTAACCTCGTATGCACTTTGGCATTACAGTGCTTGCGTTTTATTAGAATGCATCTTTACTCTCACAAGATAATAAAATACTTCATCTCTCCACTGTCTCATGCTTCTGGATGAGCAAAAGACATTTTGTAGTACTCTTAAATTATAAGAACCTTATAATTAAAAAGGTGCCATTAATCAAATCAACCAGCAGAAGCTCAGTATTTTAATTATACACAAATATTGTATTTAGTCTCTTCCTTTTGGTTATTCATCACCTCCATCCACTATACTGCTGTCTGTTTATTATTTATCAACTCCTACCAAAGACTTTCTCTATTTTTTATGAGCATGAGAAAGGTACTTCAGAATTGATACCAACATTGCTTTTTTAACTATAAAGCAGAAAGTCATATTTATATTTATAACTGGATTATGTGTAGTGCTCTTAGCTGTATGCACATTTGCCTGTAGCAATAATTTCCATTTATTATATATAGTGACTTTTGATAATTCTACTTTTTCATCCACATTTAAAGTGCACTCACACTAAATGGGATTTCTAATGGATTATTTTTAGGTAACAAAGTTTGTTTTCAAAAGTAAAGGAACTGACAGTAATAGACTTAAAATTACCAAATAAAAGAGGTGCAACTTTGGTCATATAAAGCTGGATTCCTGAATCATATAAGGTTGTCAGATCAGTCCAAAATTAGCATGAGTCAAGATTCTATACTGGTTCAAAACAACCAGTGATCTTGGTTTCCTTACTAAGAAATTTGACTAGAGATCAAGAATTTCAGGTTTCCAAAAGTTATCAGAGTTTCAAGGTTATCTTTCATTTTAGTTACTGTAAACCTTTGACATTTCCAAACAAGTAATTGTTGCAGAAATAAAATCCCAAACCCAAAAATACATGATTCTTGGAATCTGAGAAGTACAGGATTTACTCCTCACCAAGGGGACTGGAATTTCAACCTGAATATACTCAGATGGCAGCTTTAACTACTATGCTTTTGAAAAAACTGGGATTGGTCATGTTGGCCATGCTTTGAATTGAAATTTACATTCTGGGAAGCTAGTGAAGTCCAGGTTAAAGGATCTAAACAGCACTTCAATTCTTGTTTCAAACATTTCCTTCCTGTAGGATAGCTCAAACAATTCAGATGTGTCCAACCATAAAAATTAATAATCATTGAAGTCAAATCTGGACCCATCACTTTGTAAAAGTGGAAATCTTGGTATTATACTTTATTTCTGATGACAAATGTCATGAGGTGTTTGGCATACTCATTGTGATTTTGAACATCCCACCAAGACCTCAGTATGTGTCCTAATCATGGAGAAGGAATTTGACAAACATCTACGAGCATGAGAAATGGGAAGGAAATTTAGTCAAAAAGCAAATGGCTGGAGACAACTTCTAGGAAAGAATGAAGCAATTACCTCTTTTCCCCCCAGAATGAACAAGTGTATACTTGTTATACTTTCATTGATTATATGTTTATCATGTTCTCCAGTTCCCAGCTCCCCTATTCATTCATGCTTGTTGGGGTAAGCCCTAGAGTAAAACCACAAAAGAAATGTAAAGAGAATTACAATAGCTTGGTGTAGGTAAAGGGTAAAAAAAAACAACTTTTTGTCATTTATTCTCACAGATCAGCTGAAGCACAAAGAATTATTAAGTCTTCCTTATTTATAATACATGTTTATAAGACATATAATAATATGTCTTTAAATATCCAGCTTTCATTCTGGACTCAAACCACCTACCTCCATGTTTAGTAAAGAGCAAAAGACAGAGGAAACTTTTGGGTAATCTGTTGTCCCTGAAGGTATTTCTTTTTCGAGACGGCTTCCTCTTCGCTTCTCAGTAGCTGGGTCAGAGACGCAGATGGTATCCAGTAGCACTTTTCATAGCCAGAAGGGATGCTGAGCTGGGGACTGTTTGGATTTGTAAAAGCAAAAATAGCTGAGTGGGACAGGACAAAATTGGGTTCCTTGAGTTCACAGGTGGCGTATGTCCCTGGCCTGAGTCTTCAGTGTCATTTAAGATAACAACTGCTGCCACAACTGAACAGAAAGAGAAAAATTTGTTTGCAACAATTCTCTTCTGACCCCATGGACTGATTGACTGGTTTATTTACAAATTGTGCTATTTGGCCTTGGCCTTTTGACAACTCCTTTCACAAAGGGTAGCTCATGCCTGAAGGAAAGTCATTGAAATACTTCTTTTGATGGCAAGATAATGATTCAGTCAATTTTTTGTGCACTTGAAGGGTACTACTGGGCAGATCAATGAAAGTGAATAGTTTAAATGCCATGGACATTGTGGGGAGTCACAGCAGCACTATCAAAAAGCTGAACTTTTAACACAGATGTAATGAATTGGATTTCTGTAAATTGAAATCTATCATGGAAACATACTTTTAACAAAGTACTATGCCCTTTTTCTCCTCATTTGATCTCATCACTATTAACAGTAACCTGCACTGTCTTAAGGATAATTGCATAAACACACTGATTTAATTTCAGCTAATTTTAGCCTTCCTAAAATCAGGCATTTAATTCATAGAATCATGGAATCAAATAGGTTGGAAAAAATCTTTAAGATCAAGTCAATCAATTGAAGACAGACAACTTCCATAGTCAGAGGGGATGGATATTCCTCTATAAAAGATTCCTTCCAACTACCTTTGAACAAGATAAATGATTGTTGTGTCCATCTCATCAGAAAGAGTTAAGTGCTCCCTGCACATTTCCAACAGCCATCAAGAGCCCTTGACAGTCACAATCTTCACCATGAAGTCTCTTCTACTTATCCTGCCAATGGTACTTTGGACCTGCCTTCGCCTATGCAGATGCTGCTCTTTCCTTATGGATGGCAGTACAAAGATAAAGCAACACAGACTAATTTGCACAGCTACTGCTAAGACCTCAGATCTGAATCACAGGATTATTAGGGTTGGAAGGGACCTCCTGAGATCAGAATCCATCAGTCTCTTAACTTTACAAGATTTATCTGCAATGAAAATACAAAATTCCATGGGGAGCTCAGTTTTGAAAAGTATTTTGTTGGGATTGGTTTGGTTGTTTTGTTGTTTTGCACTTTTTTTAAATTTGAAAAACACTTTCATAGCTTACATAGCACTGATCCCATTATTTGCAGTTCTCTCACTCTCTAGGTCTTCTCTTGGGTTGTTTTCTATAATGATAGCTACTAGTGATAGAAAGAAAGATATATGTATGAAACCTATAGAAATCCCTTCATTTAGAATGCTTTTATTTCAGAGTTCTCTACACAAAAAAAAAAAAAAAAAAAAAAGTAGACAATGCCTCCAGTACAATGTGAAATGTTTCATGCACACTTTAACAAATAAATCTTCAAAAAAGAGCTTTTCCAGAAGTCTCATCTTCAATTCAAAATGAGTTGGTGTGCTTTTTCAAATGATTGACCTGGAGTGTCTATAGTGTTATTTTTGGACAAAAAAAAAAACTGTGAAAGGCGTGAACTTTCACTTCTAAGTGTCTGTGTGAATACTGAATAGGAAATTTGTCTGCTGTGAATGTTCAAAACTTTATACATAGTTTATCAGTTTCATGAATGGGCTTTCACCAGTTTCTGTAAAGTGATTTATAATGATGACTCCTATTAAATACTAGCTTCATATTCAAGGGCGATTTTTCTTCCAAAGTAGGGTGTAATATTGCTGCTCTTAATACAAGAATCATGCTTGATACATGAAGGCTATAATTAATAGTGATACTAATCCAAAACTAGGAAGATTAGCATTCCTGATTTCTAGACTTTTCACCTGAGGGGTAGATTATGTTATCCTTATCGAGAAGAATAGAATGTTCATGAATAACTATTGTGCATACCATACATCTTACATAACTTTAACTCCTATGAATGAAACATCCAGTCTAAATGTTACCTGTTTTGTCAAAGAATAAAGAGAGGCAAATTTAAAGGGTGATTCAATCTGCTTGTGTGATATCTCACCTGTGTTAGGCTAGGATGGCCTAAATACAACACTGTGTGGTTTAAACTATAGAAAGCCAAGACGATCAAATGAGATGAGGCATTTGGATTTCAGCAAGAAAGAAAGGTGAATTAAGCTATAATTATGACTTTAGGGGTGGATAAAATAGTAGAACAAATAATAAGTGGAAGAAGCAAAATTAAACCAAACAGGTATTTTACCTGTCCTTTTAAGATCTCTATTTTGTGATATCCTCAGTCTGTTTTATTCTACTCTATAATTATCCTTTTCATTGAGTCAAAATCTATTTTCCTGCTGTGCAACATCTCTCATTCCAAATCAGCACCTGTCAAATAAAAACTATGCTCACTTTCGTTACCTTTAATTTTCAGGTCTGGAGATTCCTGAGTGGACATTTGTTAGTGGAGTGGACTTTGTTAAAGCTAGAACTTAAATTTGTCTGCCACCCTTATATCATTCAATTATCCCTTTCTCTTAAAAGTGTTTATGAAATAATCCATGGTCCGAAACCTGACTTCTTTACTGGATCACAATCTCTACTGGATCACTGATAGAAAGCAGCTGACAGTGTTGTGATCTAAGGATTTAACTCTGAAGTACGAACTTATGGGGGAAAAGTAGAGCAGAGAATAGTAGATTAAAAGAGTAAGGAAGGGAAAACTTCAAAACTCTGACTAATGATCTCAGGAAATATAGATTGAGGGTGGTATGTTTGGTTTTGGGTTTTTTTTTTAGTTCTGCTGCCATTTTAAGATTCTGGCTTTTTGACACAATATTTGTTAAGGGGAGCTGAAATCAGGGCATTTGTCTACTTGGTGCTAGGTGCACATCTACTTGTATGACTATGCTGTTTTAATTGGTCTCAGCATGAAGAATAATGACCAAAGAATATATCCTAAAAGAAACAGTATTGAGTGTAACACATGTATCAAACTTCTCCCTGAAGAGAAACCTTGTTTTCTTGATTAATGGTAAAAATGTGGAGGAGATGGTTAGCTGATGCTAAGTATAATTCCTGTGATGTTTGATTTTGTTTCCAGAGGACCTTGTCAACAGAAGTGCATCACCACCACACTTCTAGACACAAGGCACTTGACAATAAATAACATTATTATTACTAGTCATGAAGTATTTTATGCTAGACATTTGCTCATCTGAAGAATAGTGCAGTGGCAATTAAGGAAAAGTCTTACTAAAAAGGCATTTATTATATGCATTAATTTATATAAATATATGTATCAATATGCACGCACACATAGAATCATAGAATCATGTACAGCCTTTTCCTTAGGAGCATGTCTACATCAGTGAAGTCTTGTCTAAAGCTCAATGAGCTTATTTAAGGACTGGAAGTACAGCTGTGCTTGTCTTAATTGTACCTGCTAACAACTGCCTCCATCATAATTAGTAAATTAATCTTATAAGAAGTGATTATCCCTGTATGGTACAGCACTGTGGTGTGTAGCCATGCCAAAGTCACCCAAGGCTAGGTCGTATTTTTCTCACATGAATCTCACTGATCCAGGGAGATGCATATCAGGTAATTAGTGACTAAAATCATGCCTCCTCAGTAGGTGCCAGGGTGAATGGTATCCTGAGCTGTCCTGCCACCATATTCATACCTCATAAAGTAACTGTTTTCAGCAGATAAGAGTAGTCCATGCTTTACTATACACTCTCATTTTCAGTAAAAGTGATATTGAATGCTACTTGTGGAGTTTATTTTATGCCCAGCTATAAAAAACTAGTGAGGTTGGTATAGCATGTAGGAGGCACCTGACTGAAATTTTTTGTATTAGAAGTTTTAGGTTTTGAGATATTTCCCCCCAAAAGATCCTACACATGATGGACATTTTTTGAAGAAACACAGCATCATGCTTACCTGAGATTTCAAATAATAATGAGCTTCTTGAAAGCTAAGAATCATAGAATCACAGAATTATTAGTTAGATTATTGATGTTCTTCCTCACCAATTCAAATAGCATAACCAATCAATCCATTGGAGATTATAACCTAAGTAACATATCTTATACCTCTTTTTTTCAGCACTAAATTGGCATAGCATTGGTGAAATCAATGGAACAGCATCTGTAGTGTCAGTGGAGATTCTGGTACACCAATTTTGGGATGCTTTGCAAGCCTTTCACACTCATGATACTCCCTTTCAATTTATGACAATTTCAGCTTTATAGGGGCACAAATCAGCCCTTGCATTTCAGGTTTACGTAACTTGGAAGATGTTGAAACTTCTGGAGAATGAGGATTAAAAGCTTGGGGAGTTTGCTAATGAGGTATATTCTCCTCACCCTGTGAGCTGGCAGGTATTGATGGATTACCACATATCTTCTACTTTTTGGTATCTTTTCTCATTAGAGATACGGGTAGCAAGCTCCAGAAAGGACAGGAGGAAAGAAATTATTCCTCCTGAATCTGAGCATTAAGACTTTCCACTAAAGATGCCTTCAAAAGTGTTCTGACATTACAACAGACCACAGGCTCCCAGGTACCACATGAGCTTCACATCACAGGTAAAGCTTCCAGAAACAAAAGCTGAAATAACATTGTTGCAGAAAGGGAAGAAAAGAATTTATACAAAACAGAGAAGGAAAGGATTAAATAAAGAGAGAAGGAGAAGCAAGGGAGAAGGAAGGTTCAGCAGTGCTGAGAATTAGACAGAAATCTTAATTACTTCTCTGAAATGGTTCCTGTACTGAACTCATGGGAGTCCACATGGCACGTATATATTTATATCCCAGAACATTGCATGCAATTACATGCAACAAAATTATCTGAGAATCTTAGAGGGATAAACTAGCTAATATACATCCTTTCATCTGCAAAGTGCTTTAAAATATCTCCAGCATTATATGAGGCAAAAGATACTGGCAGACAGGGAACATTTTCTGAGAAGTTGAGTGTCTTTACCAGGGTGAAAGTTTGAAGTAGCACCTATAACCTCCTAATTCCAGTCTTCTGCACAGTGATAATCATTCTTGGAGAAACTGGCTGAAATCAACGCAATCCAAACCATAGTATGTTCTGGTACTCTAGTGATGCTGGTATCAAAATGTCTTAGTTATACAGAGAATGAAAGATTCGTGAGAAAGAATCATATCAGGTCATATAGACACGGCCTACTCCTGAACTTGAATTGCACAGCTCGAGTACTGGTTACCTGAAGCAGGCAGTGGTATAAGGCATAATATTTGATGTCACTGTCTGGCTGTGATTTGGCTACCCCAGCACACCAGGCAAAATGACCAATAGCTAAAATGCAGTATGCTCTGATTAACTCGGCATACTACTACAGTATATTGTCAGAGGCTTTCTGCTCCCTTTACTTTCAAGTCAGACAACTCAATTTCATTTACATTTATAAGCAGAAGGACAGTACCATGGAGCAACCTTCAGTCCCATTTTCATTGATTCTGACATTCGACTCAGTTTTCCTTTTTTGATACATTTCATAAACATAGCTTGAAACTATTAGATCTGTTCATTAAAAACAACATGAAAGTTTTCACCTACTCAGCACATTCTCAGAACACACTTTTCTTCTGGTTTTACTTTAGTAAGCACAATTATCTCATCCAACTTCAGTGTATTTTGGGGTCTCTGGGCTCTGTTCTTATTTCAGAAATTTAGCATGAAATGCTTACTATTGCCTACCTATTTTCAGCAGCGGCCTACCCAAACTTGACACTCTAGCTTAAGTTTTGCCACACTGCAAAAAAACCCAGAAACCTGGATGAGGAAAAGCAAAAAATGCTGCGTAAAAATGAGCATGAGTTATCCTGATGCCATTCCTGAATTCGTAACTTGGACATGGAAACATCATAAGGTAATGTGTGAGAGGGGGAGTTGTACAGTTCACTGATGCTTTTGCAATGATCTGAAGTTTTTGGATTTGCAAAATATTTATGCTTTTTTTTCCAGTCTTCATTACACATTCATTACTTTCAGCAATAGAGAAAGCAATATTGATGATTATGATTATTTTCCATTATGATGTCATCCTATTCTGAATGGAAATCAGATCTATAAGATTTATAACATTATTTAAGTCAGTTATTTAAATGTCAAAATCCATGAAGTTTCCATAATCATAAATTTGTGTATGTCCTTTATTTAGCTTCTTTAATCTTCTTCTCTTTGATTCAACTCCTCGGTACTGTAAGAAACTTAGGGAATTAATCTTTATTAACAAATGAGGCTGTGTGCAAACTATTTATTGTCTCTCACTTCAAACAGTCCTCTTCAGTCATAAATGTGTAAAAGGAAGCATGACAAGCAATTTGCTGCATGGTAGACAATATTAATGACCTGCCACACTCATACCTCCTTGTGTGATCTGTGCCTATTATTTTTTCTAAGTGACAGATTGCAATAGAGAACATTTGGTGTCAGTTCTGTCCTGTCCTCTTCTTCCTGCTAATAAGACATAATGAAAACAGGTTTATTTATTATCAAACCCAGGCACGACCAGCACTGCCAGTGTACCCCTTACAGGGCCAATAATGAATGCTTAAGAAAATTATATAAGAAACTGGGAAATCACAGTGTCCTCCTATTAAGCTGGAGGATCCTTTTTAGCTGATAGTGGTAGATGTTCAAATCTGTTGACTATAAATGTTCTATTCATCATATTTAACTCTGCCATCACTCTGTGAATTCCTTTCGAAACAAGCATGACAAAGTTCTGCAATCATTCAAGAGTCTTAACATATAAAGGCCTTCAAATCCTTGTCATTAAGATTGATCCTCGACTGTCAAAGTTGATGGAAACACTTTAACACCAGTTAATGAAAACACTTTAACACCAAGTGTGTTTACCAGTATAATGATGAGTCCTGAAGACATTGGAGGCCAGGCTGAAAGACTAAGTGACAATGGTTGGAGCTGCTGCAACAGTGCCCAAGGCTGCAGCTTGGTGTTTGTGCTCTGATGCTAAGTCCATGAGGGCTAGGTGTCTTGGGAGAGCAGGCCATACTGCCAATGCATAGGTCAGCAGGATTTGCTGGGCTCACAGTGACTGGCAGGACTGCATCTCCCTGCCCACTTTGGAGAGTGTCTGGGCTTGAAGTATATATGTATCTTCCTCTATTGCAAGATGGAGAGATACCAAATTTATCCATCAAGGCTGTTGCAATGTATATATAAGGCTTGGTTACCACTACCATTTGGGCACAGCAATTTCCACATTTCCTACGCTGGCCTTTAAGCACTGGGTATGCCCATACAATAACCAGGGGTTCAGACCTTGAAATGTGAAGAAAAAAAAAAAAAAATGACCAGGGTGTCCCAGTGATTTCCTGTTCCCCTGGATTTTTAAGTTGCTGTCAAGTTTACTTTGTGAAAACAAAGCTGCCTGCCACCCTGCAAAAAGAATTATTTTATTTGGTTTTAAGGAACCAGACTGTTTCCTTAAAATACCTGCCTCTTGGTAGATTCTTTTGTGTCTTGAACTTTCTGCTGCTTGATACCTTTAAGAAGAGCTTAATAGAGAAAAATGCAACGTAGTGTAGGATGTCATGAGAAATGAAACTCTTAATATTGGCAATAATAGGAAGGGAATGCTTAGGAAATTCTGCAGCTCACATGTGCTACATACAGGGGTAATAAATGGTAGTCAAGCTCTGTAGATAATTTTGGACAGTTGTGGGGTTTGGGGTTTTCTTTTTTGTCAAACAGCTTAATTGTTCTAATCAGTTCCATTAAGATGGTCAATGTGATACATCTAATGTGGGTGTGGTGCGACTGTTAATGAAAGCAACAGAGATAGTCCGGGATTTTGTCAGAGTAGGTGTGATTCCATTACAGTCACTACAGTAAAGATCCAGCTACCTGTTGCAGAACTGCTCAAGTCTCTCACAGTATTCCACTTCTAAACCTCAGAATACCAAAAAGCTTCAAAAAAAGATAGTTAGGCAAAAATAGTCTGTATAAAAAGTAGAAATTCTGTTTCTTACATACATTAGAATAAAACAAAAAATTAGATTTTGGTGAAATATGAATCTAGGCTTTGCATTTTTATGTACATTGCTGATACATCTGTTACTGATTGTATATGTCAAAAACAGTTGCTAATTTCTTTTTCAGCATTCTCCAATGCAGCATCAGTGAATGTGAATGCAGCACTAAGTGCTGCAATGCACTGAAATTGTCAGAAAGTTCAAAGGTGTATTTCCACCACCATTTTCACTGCTCCAGATCCATTCTTATTTCTGCTGTATAAGAACTAATAGCAAAGTTGAAGGGGGCTAATTGGGCTTTTTAGAAACAAGGTGATGCATATTTAAGAATCTTAGCGGTCTGGATTTGTTTCATTTTTCAAAGGGAATGGGGGTACTGTTCCCCTTTGATTTGTGTTGTTAAAATCAACCAACAGGAATAAATAATTGGAACCATCATTTCATAAAGACTCCATGATTATGGTAACTCCTGACCTGAATTCAGAATAAGCAATTCAGCTAGCATGACAATATGAATATTTCATTATATCATAATGCATTGTCAATAAACTATAAAACTGTCAAGTTATCAGGTTAATAGAATTTAGTAAACCCTCACAAAACTTAGAAAAAGGGAATCTGCAGAAGGAACAGTCCCTTTGATTGTGAGTGCCGACTGAAAAGAGCCAGTGCCTACTGCTTGCAGGCTTTTACCTTACACTGCTACTGAACTACCCCATCACACCATTCACTGCACAAGAGACCTGCTGAGACATGATGTCATTGTGGTCACATTCATGCTGATCCCACATTCACCTCCTTGCTGTTTCAGGACTTGACACTGCTCTTTAGAGTGTAGGACACGGAGTTCTAGAGTGGGAAGCTACAGCTGAAAGACTACGGCTCCATACCACAGGAAAAAGAAAACATTAAATTGGTGAAAAATGAAACAATGCAGGTATTGCTTTATTTTACATCAGAATTCATCCTGTGCATTCTTGATTGATACCACCCTAAGTGATTAACTAAATGTTGATAATTGAGATAGCTACCACAAACAATATGCATAAATAAGACTAGAAGCTGTATCACATGGTGATGGTAATCTGTAACATGAAAAGTTTTGGATTCTCCTATGGGATGCTGGATATTTTGATTTTAAAATATATTCACTAAAAGTTATTTCTTCTCTTTGGAGAGCAGATTTATGAAAACCAAAAAAGCCTACGTAGTACACAAATATCCATCAAATAAAAGCACATCCGTAATCATTATGAATGCACCTATAGGGCTCAGCCCAGGAGAAATTGCCCAGATTCTTGCAGCTGAGCAAAAGGCACAAAGCAAGGGATACATCTATGAAGTATATTAAGCTAGACTGTTATGTATGGAAGGGTCTCCCAGTTCAGCTAATGTTACACTTGAGGCTATTCTGCAAAATATGCCAGCACAATTAATGTCAACACCAGATAACTGGTCACTGTAAATACCCTTGGAGGGATTTCTTATATCTTTTAGTAGAAATCCCATTTAAGAAATAAAGTTTCCAAATGCATCCCTGGAAATCAGAGGCCAATCCAATAACCTACAAACCAGAAAGCAAATTCCATCTCCAGTTAGAAGTGTTATCTTCTTTGACAAGAGTGGGCTAGTGGGAAGTGAATAAATGGATGTATTTTTTCCTAGAACAGACTTTATTAAGCACTCAGATTGTCCTTTATGCCTGTGCTGTGTTTGATCATTGCAAGGCTGGATCATACTATAAACAACAAAGCAAGACTGTTCTACAGCACAGAATTTTATCTGCTCCCTCCAGGCTTCATGCCATCTTGTCAATTTACTTATTCCATTGCCTTGCTAAAAATTTTGTCTATGCAGGATGGCATCTATGCTGCTTTACACGGATTTATTGTCATTATTAAGGACTTAAATGTTGCACGGTATTATTTAGAGGACTTGGTTATGACAGGGACTTACATATGATTACATATTATGGTAGAAAAGCACCAGAAGTCATGTTTACTGTTTTGAAAGGTGATTGATCAATAAGGAGATCAGCAGAAGCAGATACTCACTTTAAACAGCAAGTGAAAGGCATAACCAAGGATAGGCTTTCATTAATTGAAGCTCTCTTCATTGGGTACTTTTGTCCTTCATAAAATTGGACAGCATGACTTGCTGTACATATAGCACTATTTTCTCCTTTTATGGATCACATTGTGAAAACCTAATTTTCTGGAGTGAATTTTTCTGGAGAATGTGTCATTTCCAAGAAATCTGGAGAGGGACTTTTTACAAGGGCACTATTTACAAGAGTTAGGACAAGGGGGAATAGCTTTAAACTGAAAGAGGGTAGATTTAGCTTAGATATAAGGAAGAAATTCTTCACTGTGAGGGTGGTGAGGCACTGGCACAGGTTGCTCAGCGAAGCTGTGGCTGCCTCATCCCCAGGAGTGTTCAAGGCCAGGATGGATAAGGCTTTGAACAGCTTGGTCTACTGGAAGGTGTCGCTGCCTGTAGCAGGAGACTTGGAATTAGATGATCTTTAAGGCCCCTTCCTTCTATGATTCTATGAATCATAGATTCCATTCTATGATTCTATGAAATCTGCATGGGAGGCCTACTGGGGGCTTCTCAGCCTTTCATAAATACTATTGCATCTAAATAATTGGTCAATGATAGCCAGGTTTGAGTCTATGTCTTTTTTTTTTTTTTTTTCCTAGACACCAATATTAAAAGGCTTCTTCAGTCATCATAGTATCCCTTCCAGCCAGGCAAAAGCAGAATAGAAAAGTAATTTCTTTTTGGTTTATCAGGTTGCATTGAATTCTACAACAGACTGATTCACCACATACCACAGACTGAATTGCACTTATCAGCAGCATTTTTTCCTGCAGCTCTGTTAAAGAGCTGATTGTCCTGAAGCTGGTGTGCTACTATCAGAGCTTGCTATTGATGTTGTTTGCATTGTGACAACCTTTACATTTTCATTTACTTTATAATTCCACTTAAGTAAGTTAGTAAGAGTTACTGTAGAAACTCACTTTCTAGTTATAACCCCACACTAGATGCTCAAGAAGGATCTGCTGTGGGAAGGCAAAAAAAGGAACCACTAAAGTAATCAAAAATTGTTCTTTCCCTCTCTATCGCTTTTCAGTAGCCAAAACTAATCAACTTTTGCCTGCCACATAATAACTACAAGACAATGGTGACTATAGCCCACCTCCCAAAACAACGACGTGCCTAGAAACCGTGAGTATCTCTGCACTTCTATTCCTTCTGTTATTTGCTCCTGCAAGTCCCATTTCAGTGTAAGATAGAGGCAATTCTAGTTTCCATTAACAACAGCAATGCTAGTGATTCAATTCTGAGAAACTCAAAGAAATATGAGATTAAGGTAAAATTGTCTTTGTTCTTAGTTTATGAAAAAGGCAGTTGAGAATTTAACAAACTCTAGATTGCCATTAATTGCTAAAATGTAACAAAAAAGGTTGGTTTTGTTTTTTTTTCCAAATAGAGCAGCTCTTACAAAAAAAGAAAAAACAACATTCAGATAAAGTGAAGTCTCTTTTAGAGCTTTCCTTCTATAATAGAATTCTATATTAGAAACTTAGAGAATGACCTTAGATTGGACTGAGGTAAAGTATGTTTAAGCCATGCAAAAAAGCTATGCTGAGCGTGTGCACTTTTATCTTATGAAGAATTTTCATTTGTCATAGTTTTAACAAAAATTTAGAAACTGTCTTTGTGTAGAATTGATAACTCAAGTGCTTTTTTAATGCTTCAGTCTCCAAAGCAATGTGTCTCCTGACCTCTGACAGCCACTCAGAAGACTGCATCTCTGAAAGAGTATCTTAAAATACATGCAACCTTCTTCTCAAGAGTCAGCTTGAACAGTAATTTTCTAAACAATAACATTTATTTTACAGCAACAGTGAGAGATTATGAAATTATCTGCTGTAATAACAATAAAAAGAAATGTTGAAAACTACAAGCGGCTCTTTTTAAAATTCTTATCTCTTGAGATACTGTGGATATAATTTAAATCAGTTTTGACAGAAACAGCAACATCCCCCTTTTCACTGAGGAATAACTTCAGCTCTCATACAGCAGGAAGTTGTGAGAAGCAGAGCTGGAAAGGATTTGACAGGTCCACTTTGTGACAGACTTTCAAATTTGTTCTTATTCTGCCATGGAACAGAAATAAATTTTCATTGCCTGTTTTGTTACTTTATGAAATAGTGTCAAAAGATCCAAGTCTGAATCAAATAGATGTTTCAGCCTGCATCTCCCTCCCACTTGTGTGACATATGCATCATGCTCATCTACAATATGATGTCCTCCTCCTCAATGCCGTCATCAGAGGATGTGGCCTGGCAGAAGTCAATACTGCAGAGAGGTTCAGGGATTCCTGGGATTAGCTTTAAGATCAATGCTTTCAAAATCTAGTACCTGTGTATAGTACAGTGGCATTTGATCAACTGAAGAATTGATTGAAGCTTGTCAATGGCAAAAGACTGCTTTAGAATTTGATAATCAGAGACAGTGGTGCCATCACGGTAGGTTACACTGGACTGGAACTATGATTTTCAGTTTAAAATTTCTTAAGCCAACTTCATAACCTTCAGAAACTAAGAACAGAAAACAGAGGAAGTTTTTTCAAGTTTAAGAAAATACCAAAATTCCTCCTGCAAACACAGTAATAACAGTGAGATGAAATGTATCCTCTTCCTGGGATTTTGCACTCTTTTATTCCTCATATGTCTTCTATGCCTTTTTTAGCATTTAGATAAAATTTGTTTGGACTTACAAAGTGCCAATGAACTGTAAGTCAGCCAGTGGTTTATTACTGAACGGAAAACCTGCTGAAAAGAAATAAAAATACAGCAACTAAAAGACCTCTCTTTATGCCAGTGAAGTGTGTATTAAGGCTAAACACCTATTTACCAGTTGATTCCACAGTGTTATTATCTTGGCACTAGATTAAGTGAGTGAAACATTTGTTTATTTAGGGTTTATGCAGCAGATATTTTATTATATTTTGCCTTATGAGCCACATCATGTTTATCCTCATAACTGAGTGTGTGATCTTGGCAGTGTCTTTACAGCTCATGCACTACTCATGATCAATGAATGATGGAGCATTTTATCCAGCCCTTCATGAGGTAATGATAAGAGTAATTGGCACTCCAGTCTTCTAAGCAGTTAAGAAGCAAGTGTGTGATGGAAAACAGCTATTTGCTAAATCACAGCTTGCCATCCAAATCCCAAAAGAACTTCTATAAATTTTAATTGACAAACTTCAACACCTCCAATTAACATATCTTGGTCTTTAAAAATAAATTATCTTCTTTTCTCTGATTTTCTTTTTGCTTATTCTACCTCCCATTAATCCATATCATGCAAAGATATATACAACCTGGCCTTGGACACCGCCAAGGACAGAGCATTCAAAACTTCCCTGGGAAACCCATTCCAGTGCCTCACCAGCCTAACAGTAAGGAATTTCTTCCTTATATCTAATCTAAACTTCCCCTCTTTAAGTTTTAACCCATTACCCCCTGTCCTGTCACTACAGTCTCTTGAAACTAGATGATTTTAAGGTCCTTTCCACCCTAAATATTCTAAGATTCTATGTAATTTGTTGATACAGCCCTCCCAGCTGTCTTAGAATCATAGAATAGTTAGGGTTGCAAAGAACCTTAAGATCATCTAGTTCCAACCTCCCTGCCATGGGCATGGACACCTCCCACTAAACCATGCCACCCAAGGCTATGTCCAACCTGACCTTGGACACTGCCAGTGATGGAGCATTCAGAGCTTCCCTGTGCAACCCATTCCAGTGCCTCACCACCCTTACAGTAAAGAATTTCTTCCTCATATCCAATCTAAACTTCCCCTGTGTA